>PISX010016204.1:0-23120 GCA_004024625.1 Mellivora capensis
GTCGGCTGTTGTTGTGTGGGTCCCGCTCTAGCACAAAGTTAAGGATGAAGGTGAAAAGGAGGAGGTTTGAAGGACTTGGGTTCTCCCTGGCAAGTACATTGATCAAAGATTGAGAGGGGAATGACAGAGAGAAAATGAGCTGAAAAGTGCAGGCTGCCGGCTGGACGAGTTGTTGTTGTCACACGGTGCAGAGGGGAGGAGCTCCGGAAACTTGAAATACCCTTTGAAGCCGCAAAAACCTCACTCACTAGTATTAACCCAAATTATCCAACCAGGAACTCGGAGCAGACACACCGAGAGCGCGAGACACAGACGGAAAGCGAGAGAGGGAGAAAAGAAGGAGGGGAGGGGGAGGATCAGGAAGAAACTGTGCGAGGGACGGAGAGGAAAAGCCGGGGACACAGAAGTGGCGATCGGAAAAGGAGAGGGAGATGGTCTACTTCTCTTCTTCTACTACCGTTAGATTGCATGTCTAATATTCCATTTCGTCCGCGACGACTCGTAATTTTTTCCAAAACCTTCTAAGCAATCGCCTGCCAACTTAAAGAGGAGTCAGAGCGCTCTGAGCTCTCCTTCAAGGATTTAGGATACATCTCCGCTCATTCTTGCAATAAGATGTAAATGAAAACACATCCCCTCAATTGGTGATTATTAAGAAATTATTTTCAGGAAGATTCACATGTAAGCAAAGCCTACGTTTTCTGCATCTAATTGTTTTACTCTACTTATTAGATTATTTGTTAGAGATTTGTTAGCGTAGAGATAGTGAAAATTCCAGGACAGCTTTCAAATTGTGGGGGGAAAAGTCAGTCTGAAGTCACTTAAGAATAATGGAATCCTCTGTATTCAGTTTCTTATATCCTGATGGATTGTGGAAAGAAATGCTTGCCACGATGTGGATCGTTCAGAATAACTTCACTTTCACCTCAAAGGCAGGTCAGAAATGCTTATTTTACCTAGAGACTTTAAGGAGATCGGACATCCTGGAAGATTTAGAAAGTGGAAAACAAGAAAACACTGATTCTTTTCTTACTTAAAACTCTGTAATTAATTCACCTGTCTTGCACAGAAAACAACTATCCTCACATCCTTTAAGACTCAATGCTAATTGCCAGTGTGTTAGTTGAATAACACATTTTCTTTCATATCTGAGACGTTCCAGTGTATTTGGGGAAAGTCCTTTTCAGTTTGTCAGTACAAATGTGTTTTGTAAATAATGAAAAGACCAAAACAAGCTCACTAGTTGACTTGTAAAGGAAGAAAGGGTGCTATTTTTAAGTTGTGCTTAAAAATATTAGGCTGAGTTTAGACTGACTCTCTTCCTCTTTGCCTTCTTTCCTTCTCTTTCTTCCCTTTCTAACTTGTTGCATGGAGCTATTTTTTTTTTTTTTCAAGGATTCTTGACCAACATATGATTTGAGCATAGGTCAAGTTTGTTCTCTGTTTGTATCTCTAGGAATCTTAAATAATTAGGCTTTAATCCTGCCTGCACATGTTTATTAACATCACAATATAGAAACAATGCTTTAGCATTGGGCATATTTAAAAAGTAAACTATTAGCACAGGTTCACCGTGTTGGGAAATTTCACAATGAAATTCTGCTATTTTGGTGCTGAAATGATTATCACATTTCTCTTTGTCATTTTAATTCTCTAAACTTTTTGAAGTTTAGCGTCAGAAGTTACTGGAAATATCTACAGAGAAATATGGCACCACTGACTAATTTGTCTAAGTTGATGCTAAACTTTTGGGGGCCCAACAGTTACATCAGGAGGCTTTTCAGAGTAATAAGAACTCAGGAAATTGATTGTTGCCAAAAAATAGATAAACTTCTACAAAGATAGCTGAAGTTTACACAGTTGTTTGGCCTGGTTAGCCAATGTATTTTAATACACTCAGAAATAATTTATATTACTTTTTCACTCCTCCTGTCAGTCCTCCAAAATAGGGATTCAATATATATCACATACATCAAAACAATATGTTAAGTGTTTACACATGTTTTGGGAAATATTACCTTTTTAAAAAATGCCAAATTACTATGCTAATGAGAGGAGGAGGAGAAGACATTGAGCCCTGAAATACTAATTTTATTTTGGAATTGCATGCGCAACTTTAATAAACTCTGAAATAGTTTGAAATGCTAAACTATAGTTTCCTCATTTTAAATTCCAGATCCAGAAATTGGAAAAAAATTGGAATTAAGCGCTGAAAATCTGCCCTTACCATTCTCGTTTCTCACAGTTCCTTAAACCGCCATTCACCCAATACCTGCCATATTCGGAAGCCACAGGCAGGAAGTAATAATAGCTGACCAAGGCATAATCCCACCCAGCTTCGAAGCAAACTCCAAATTTTCTATAGGGAATCCTAAGCCTCCCAGCACAGGCTCGGTTCCTGGGTAGGGCTTGGGGCATTTACCTCCACCTGAATGAGAGCTCACTCCCTCCACCTCAGGTCTCTCAGCCCTTTCTGGGAACTACCACTTGCCCCTTTGATCAAACAATAGGATTAGAAAAAGCTTATAATGCAAATTAAAATGTGTAAGGAAAAAGACCTCAAATGTTTTAAGATTTAAGATTCTTTCTCTCCTTTTTTCTTTTTCTTTCCTTTCCCCCTTTTTTTTTTCCTTTTTGAGAAATGTTACCGATGATTAAGGCAAACTATTTAACAACAGCAGATAAATCAACTCCACAGAGATTTCAAATTCTCACTCTTTCCACTGCATCTTTAGCTTCTAAAGCTTTTGTCTTGTTTGTTTATTGTTTTACATCTCTGGCTGGTTCAGGTCCTCTTCCTCCCTCTCATCTTTTCCAACCTGCACTCAATTTGCATAAGCAAAACTCAAAGTACTGTAACTGATATTAGAAAAATTCTCCCTGTGTTTTGTGAAGACGTATTGTGCTGAAATCAATAAGACTGTTTAAAATTCAAAGACCTGCAAATCGTTCTGTTTGTCCTTTGATAGGGCCTGTGCTGATTAAAATGCTACCAAGAAAGCTTAATTGCTGCACTAATTAAGAAGTCTTTAATTTCTTTCCTAGGATGTCGTTTGAAGCTGAGCTTGTACCAGTTCAGGGAAGGTATTTTCTTCCCTCCCTCTGCCCCCTCTTGGCCCCTCCCCCTCCTCGCCGCTCCTCCCTTGCTCTCGACGACATCCCAATGAATGTGAACTAATAGACAGAGTGGTCTCAGGTCTCCCCATCTATTACTTAACAAAAATCGACACAGGATACAGAGTTCAGTGCAGTATGAAATGCAGTTTTCAGAAGAGCTGTGAGGTTGCAGGAGACAGTAGGGAAATACAGAGTAGCTGTTGCAGCTCAAGTCCCGGTAAATACCTGGATGACAACAGGCACTTTAGCTCGATGATGAGGGCATCCTATTTGGTTAAAAGGGGGGCAGTGACAAGGAAATGCTTCTACTGAAACAGGGAAACATAAAAATGTATTTTCCAAACCTCTGGTTTAAAAAAGAAGAATAAATCTGTAGGAAGGAGGATTTATAGTTGGGATTTGGTAAGTATCATTTTATTTCATGATTATAAAATCATGAATTCTATGGGGATTTATTTTTGACCCTTTTTATAACCCAGGGTGGCATAGCACTGTATTACATCCTTTCCATCCTTTTCTATTGACCTATTTTATTCACTGATTTCTCAAGTGGGGAAACTGACTAAATGATTTCACAAAGCTTTCTCTGTAATCAATAGTCATTTTTTAGGTTTATTCATGCTGCATTATAATTCTGGTAAATGACTGCAAAGCAGAAGATTGTAAGAAAGATACCAATATTGACAAAGCCAAGATAAGTCATGTCTTTAAATCTTCAGAGTTTCAGTATAGCAATTGTTATAGTTATTTGAAAGAAAAAGATTGAAAATGCATATTTCATGGAATATTAAAAAAAAAACACAAATGATTGGGTAACTTAAAGACAACACATATCTGCATATGTTTCTTGTATATCTCAAGATTTCCTAAAAGCTTTGAGTATCCTCTTTTTATAGCATCACTAAGTGAAACAGAAACAATTTGGGCATATGCACAAAGGCAACAAGAGAAGGTTCGTTACAATATTATTCTTTTAAGTTTTTCCCAAGTTCTGTTAGAAGCATGCACAGAAAAAAATACAGATTTATTCTTCAGATATATACTGAATTCCTCTCAGTGACAGGACAAGGAGATAACACGCTTAATAGATTCAAAGGGAGATTTACCATTCCGAGCACGACGTCACTCTAATTATGTTTACTCTAATTGAAAGCAAGGTTTTTTTGGAATCTGAAATTACTTTCAGAATTTTTTTTTAAATAATGCAAGTGGATCAAATGTTGATCACAAGCATTTCAATTTTTCAAAATGTATTGGAAAATTAAATGAAAAGTGGAGTTTGGTACAAACAATGCCCCAGGGCAAAAAACAACTAACACTAGATTTTCCAGTCCAGCCATAACACAAATCAATTTGAGCACACTTCTATGGCCAGACTGCCAGATTGTTATGACTGCTAATTCACTCAATCAAAGAGTGCATTAGCACACCCGGCACAAATAGCTTTAACAATAGAGTGCACTTCTGAACTATTCTAAGATATATCACAACGGAGAAGTAAAGAGGAAGATCATTTTTACATCTGCATATTTACTAATGGACCTGTTTCCTTAATAGGAAAAAGAAAAAAAAAAAGACTGAGATTAACTTCAGGCAGAGGTTTATTAAAGAGCTATCCAAGTTTGGCAAATCTAGAAAGATATCAGGGTACCAGTAGTTCACTGACTTTGTTAAACGTTTCTCAGGAGAGAGTCCAAAATTGATGTTTGCACTTCAGTAGTAAATCATTGAAGATGGAGAAATTTTGCCAAGTAACTCTCTCAAGCCTTTTTAACTTAGACACTCGGCCTCTCCAATCAGCTCAGCAGATAAACTTTGACTGCTTTCAGCTCAGACTTCCCTACTTGTACACTTTCTGCCTCTGCCTGCCCCACTTAGGGTTCCAACTTCTGACTTTTAGTGACTCTCACTTCCATAGTCTTCCCCTCTTTTCCAATTCCCTGCCTCTTCTCAAGAACAAGAACAAGAACAAGGCTTTTATCTCACGGATACACTCTCTAATCAGGCTCAGAGAGCTCCGTGATAAATTACCCAAAGGACAGAAGGTGGGGAACTGAAGGTGAACACACTATAACTTGAAGCACTGAAACTTTACATTACAAACTTCCGTCCTTAATAAAGAAGTGCTTTAAATGGTTATAAATAACTCTGACCTGTTTAACAGCATGGAAATGCATGGACCGTATATATATGCTTACAGAACTCATGTAGTGATTATCTCTTCATATTCCTGTTTGCGTAGATCTCAAGAGCCAAATGGCAAGGTTTGCACCACTGTTCCTCTCTCCCTAAACTTCTATCCTCACCTCCTTTTCTCCTGGTTCAGAATGAAGGTGCTCAGAGCCAAAAATACTCTGTTGGTTGTGGAGCTTATTTTAAGAAATCTTGAAACCCATGCCAGGGGAGAGAGACGGTAATGGCAAAGAGAAGTATCGTTACAAAGGAAAACAAAAATCATCCTGGAATTGTTTTCCTGACTCCAAACTACATCATTTCCATGACAGGCAGTCAACTCTCTCTGATAATTTAGTTATACTTGTCCATCACTCTTTACTTCCAGTGTTAAGTGTCCTAATTCCACCTGTGAGTTGGTATTGAGTTGCACAGCCAAATATTTGATAAAAAAACAAACACAGTGAGATCATTTTAGAGTTGGATTGTAAAAGGAAGCAGCAACAAGAATAATATAAATTGAGATTAATTCCCTTCATCTCTTCAGTCAGACCATTGTGAGGGAAAAAGCAGACTGGATTGAAGTAAGGTCAAAAAGTCAGGCAGACATTTAAAGCCCCAGCTTTCTAGTAAATATTCTACCTTCAACTGTACCTTTTAATATGAGGCAGTTTCTACATGTCATGCATCTTTCTTTTTAAATACCCCCAACTCATTTTCCTCTAAAGATCAGTATTAAGACCTATGAATGGTTTAAGGGGTGTATAGCTGGAAATGGGGGTGGGAAGAAGTCTTACATCATATAAATGTGTGCTTGATATTAGAACATGAATTATTGCATAATTTTGTAATGTTAGGAGAAATGTATTAAACTCGATTTTAAAAGTTTATAATGATTGACTGCTTTCTTGTTGTAATTCATTATCTTAGTCTTTTTTCGTCTTTGCTTTATTAAGTAAAAGAAGACGTCACTGTCTAACAAATAGCCTATAAAAATTGTTTTATTTGAAGTCAGAAATTTCAAGGATTGTTAGAAAAGAATAAACTGTTTATTTATTTATTGCCCTTCAGAACAAAGAGTTGTTGTTTTTTTTTTAAGTTGAAAGAATAACAATTGCCACCTTCTAGCCGGAGATCTTGTATGTCAAGTTTCAGCCCAGAGCAAATTTTTACAACAAGTTATAAACCCCCTGTAACAGAGGGTTTATTATAATGGAAGTGCTGACACAACCTTAACTATAGCGTTGTAAACGGCTATGCTATAATATCCATTAAGCAGAAAGAAAAATAAGCTGGCTGATCAATAATTTATACAAAGAGTACCAACTGCAGACATAATAACTGTAATGTTTGCAAAGCAATCTCTCTGCTCTCCAGGCTTAACAGTAAACGCAAACTAGCAACGCTGTTAATTTCCAACTCCTACAGATAAGAATACAAACAAATTACTTAAAATTATATTTTGCTCAACATTTAGCATGCCTCGATGGGATAAAATAAAATTTAATTATGATGCAACTTGTGCCGGATGCAAAGCTGTTTTGTTTTCCAGCACATTGTATTATGAAAGGACATTCATTTGGAACATCAATTATGGGGAAATAGTATGTTTCAATGAGTTGACTTGGGTCAGGCAGGCTCTTCTAAGAGTTATTCAGACATGGAAACAGATTGACACTATTTAACTTCAAAGAAAGTTACAGGGCTTTACAGAGCCACAACCTGAAATACAATACTGCAAGCTCTGATCCGAGTCAACTGTCAGTAAAAACACACCTTGTCATTAGAGTTCATGGGAAAAAAGGCGCTGGCTTGGAAAATGTGGCCATCATTAGCATCCAGTGACTCTTGGAGTGCTCAATTAACGGTAAGCCTCATTTGCATGGAAGCAAGATGTGTCATTTCTACGTAATAAATGTGCACCATGAAGTGTGAGCATTATTTTCTTTCCTGGAAAAATTTTTGAAAGTAGCTTTTCGTATATGTCCATATTTATTACTGCCTTGCTTTTTATAATGTCCACATGTGTGGAGTGTGTCATTTTGATATTTTTGTTCTTGTAGATGGCTTTTAAAGCAGGAAAAGACTTGAGAGGTGTAAAAGAAGGAAATACAAGATCTGAAGGATCCCCAAATGCCCAGTATGTACATACTCAAGGTTGAACCAGACTGCACATTTCGAAGGTTCACATCTCCATCAGTCTTTTTTGTCTGTTCATTTCCTGGGGGGGGGGAGGGGGTGGAACCCAGTAGAACGAAGAGACATTGCTATCAGAGTTGTAAAATGGTGTATTACCCTGTGAGCAATTGCACTTGGAAAGGAACCAGTAATTTATATGAGAAGTGTTTAAGATTGCCTGCTCACCCAGTGATCCATGCCAGGTCAGTTCCAGTAATGCCAGAAAACAAAAGGAGGTGCACATCACCGGGAAAGAGACACCTCATATGCCTTAAGAGCTTGTGAAGGGGAGCACTAAAATGCCATTTTCTCAAATGAACTGGTCATTACCATTTAAAATCCTGAGGGGCTGTGGGACTGGGGAGGAGAGAAAGAATTTTTCTTTTGATTTAACAGGGCTCTGAAGTACTAGTTTTAAGGGGGAGGCGTTTTGTTGTGATTATTTCAGCCCTGCGCTTTAGCAAAGGTTAAATCCTGAAACAAAGGTGCATTTTTTAACAATGGAATGGAAAAGGATGAACATAATGGCTCTGAGAAAGTAACTGGCCCATTTTAAACTTAGAAATGAACCGTTGTGAGCATTACCAGTGCAAATAGTAATAAGACCTCTCTGCTAGGAATGCCTGTGCCTGGCTCTAATTTGTTGTTATTTTTTTACTTGGATGGATTTTCCCAGATCAATCCCTCACTCCACCAGTTTCCAGGAGAGCACTATGGATTCTGGCAGGATGCTATATAAGAAACCACTTCCTAAGAATTCTTCACAGGCTGCTTTCTTCTTGTTTAACATAAGCAAGGCACAGGCTCTGAGCAGTACTCTGGCATAGGGGGACAGGTTGCACCACTGCCATCCTCAGGCACATGCTCCCCCCCCGCCCCCCCATATTGTAAGGTCATTTTGGGTTTGAACTAGAGTTCATTTCATTCACATGGCCAGCATGCCTTCCCTTGTGTATTGAGAGAAAGAACTCAAGAAAAAGACCATTTCCTATGTCGGTCAGCATTTAGAATTTAGCAGTTGGCTCAAGATTCAGCACATCCAGGAATCTCTGCAGATTTATCCCTGCATATTGTAACTTCTATGGAGTTCGATGAGTAAGGCAATTATCTATGCTTTCACACTTGTTGATATATTTCTCTTCCAGTGGTCTCAAGTCATTCCTGTCCCTTTTGGATAGCTAGGGTACTGTTTAGCCTGTGCTGGTTGTTGGGTGATTAAAACTGCTTCTCTATTATCCACCCTTTTCCTTTGTCCCCAAATTGTGTCGACGGCTCATTCTTCAAATCATATGTCATTTGATTCCGAACAGGATATTGAAGACTTGCAAAATTATAGATATGCTCTGATTTGTTCTAATATACAACTAATTTAGAGAAATTCTTGAGGCAAAGATCCAGAGATGCTAGATCAAATAGCTAGAAAAAAGAATCTTAACCCTATAACTAAGGCTTGTATCTGGGTCTCATATAGAATGAAATCTTTCCTTAGTCATCAGAGGAGCCATTGGGGTCTTCACAAAGAATGGAATATAAGTGACAGTATATTCTGATATGTTGCTACAGATGATGAAGGAATGCAGGTTCGCGTGTGAAATTCTGCCTCCCAGACATGAGCAAACAGAGGCATGTGCAATAGTTTATGTACTTTTTACTTTAATACTGCTGTCACCTTAATGCACACAATCTCTCTTACACGAAGCACACGTATTTTTGTGTACTGATTTTATGCCGGCTCCTGAGGATGTAAAGAAGACAAAGATATTCTTCCTGATCAGACCTTCATATACATGCTCTTGGTTGAGTCTTATTACCATAACATCACTGAAATTTTGCGTTAGGGAAGCCTGGAAGATCATCGAATCCCCAAATTGCAGGTCTCTTCCTGCCATTTTCCCATCCAATGACCATGCCAGACATCACAAATGATTCTTAGATCCCTCCCTGGGAGCTCGGAGGCAATCTCAGAAACCTCCCCAGCGGAGACTTGCCAGCAGCCTCTCACTACCAAATCCATGAGATTCATCCTTACACATCATCCCTGATCTTGCAAAAGAGGAAACTGACATGTTTTGTTAAAATATGAGAACTTGCCTCTGTACTCACAGCTAAGTTGAGGCTGAAGCTAGAAATCAGATTCAAGTCCTCAGTGTGGTTTATTTTTTCCCCCAGCTATTCTTGAAGGAAAACTTTTTTGAGGTAGGAAGAGGAAATATATATATGTAGATATATATATTAATCACTTCATATATAAGGGGACTGCAAAAATAATAGACTGGCACAGTTGGATCTGGCCTCATGGTTCTTGGCCAGTTTCTACCACTGTTTAAAGAATTTCTAGATGCCCTAACAGGGCTACTGAGGTGTTCTCTGTTGCTGCTCAAATGTATGCACTCGGGTGTTGGAAGGCAGTGTGATGAGGATGGAGAATCCTGAAAAAGAGTTGGGGAAATACTGTCATTTCAGGGATAAGATTTTGAGATCTAGAGAAATATTTAGCTAGCACGTGATGTTAAAAAACTTAGTCAAAGTGCAAAAACCCCTGGGGTTCCTCGACTTTTTGTGATGATCTCTGGTTTCCTTTGATTAGAAAAAGCAGCACCTACCAGTAAAAGTCATTTGTTGAAGTGCTTTGCAAAATCAGGCATGAAACCAGCCTTTGATTGTGTAAACACATTACTTATCCGTAGTCTCTTACCAGCCTTAGTTTGCTTTTCCATAGGGGACCATCCAGCCTCTTTCTCCTATCCTTTTTCATCCTGACTTCAAGAAAGGGCACTCTCTACTTCTTTTCCAAGAGATGATTCAGGAATCACTCACAGCTATTCCCAACAGAGCAATAGCACAGCCCTCCTGCTGCCCCATTTAAATTGTCTGAACTGCGTGGCTTTTTCATTTACTCTCCCTTTAGAGTGAGGCTGCAAAGTAGAGAAGACTTGAATGGCCTTGTATCTTCAAAGAAGCGCCTTGAGCTCTGGAATGCAACAAAGTAGGAGAAACCACTGAACACCAGGAAATGTCAACAATGAGGCGGGAATGCCTGGGCAGGTGGATTGGGGCCTTACCCTAGGCATTCTCTAGGACAAGGCAACTGACTCAGCCAAATAAGAAAATGGGTCTTTTTCCCACAGAAACCAATCTGACTGATTTTGAAACACACCGATAACAGCAAGTGCATAAATTCGAACATTACACTTAGTGGGGAGTACTTTTATATTTTTATGTAAGAGATTTGATTGACACATTGATGATAGTTCTTAGTAAAGAGGAATTAAAATTTCCAATAGTCTGAACATTTTGGTCCTAACAGGAAGCTTTAGACCTTGACTGAATAAAACATTAAAAAAGACATACGATCAAACTAGTTTCAATAGCTAAAAATGCATTTACAATTATTTGAAGTCTATTTAAAGTAGAACTTAAAGGAAAGCAAAAATGTTCCAAATGCTGTGTGCCAGTAGTAACCATTGGAAACTTAATTACTTCTAAACATCCAACATGAAAGTAAAGAATTCATAATGATAATTGATAAGTTTCATTTAATTATAATAAGTTTTAGGTGGCACATCCAGTAACTAAACAGATGGGTATTTTATACGCCAATGTAAAGAGATAAACTCTTGTCTTCTATGTTGCTTTTTGTCTTAATATTCAGGAATAATCATTATCAGTTTCTTAGCCAAAGTGTTCTAATTAATCTGATAGCTTATTGAAAGTCCAAAAGAAGTCTCCAAGTCAGGAATTGTCAAAAGTAAATGTGCAAAGTTATGTATATTTGATTTATGTACATTAATATTATTACCAATCATAAGACGTAAGACATTAAAAATCAGTGTCAAAATAAGGCTGCATTTGAAGTCTTCTAGATGTGTATAGCACTTACGCTGAACATTTTTTAAAAGAATATTTTCTATTAAAATATGCTTCTATTTTTACAGTTTGATTATTATTTTAATAATAGAATGCTAAAGTATCTTTTTATAGCTTAGCTACACAGGAACAGTTTCAAGGAATTGCTTTATACAGACACACACACATACTCACACATGTCTATTTTCAGAATTCTAAATAGCAATTATTTTCTTTGTATTTATAGTCTATAACCCATGGTATTTTTGGTATCCAAAAAATACTTACTTTTTGTTTCTACTTAAGTAATTTTATTCTGAAAGCACTTGGTAATCATAACAACACAGCAAAAGTTTGTTTTGTAAACATTATACTTTATTATCAGCCTTTGTTTTCTGATACAATGCTTTAAAAATATCTTCTGTTGTATAAAGGACATTGTTGCAAAAAGGCAGCTCAAAACTTGTCCTTCCCTTCCTTTCATTGATCTGTTGCCTCTTAGGTAATATGAACAGCGGTCTCTAGCTCACCCACAAGCGAGTTGAACATAATAATAAGGTAGTGTTACTGGCCTGCATCTATGAATGATTATGGAGAGAGTGCCAGTTCTTTCTACTAAAGATAAGGTAACAAAGATACCACAGAGAAGAAAACTGGTTAGCAGAAGCAAGTGAGGGCTTCTGACTTTAAGGTTCAGCGATTTCTCGGCTAACCACTGAGTTTCTCTTTCAGTTGGGTTTCCAATAAGGTGAAGGTGCCCTCTATAGGAGACTCCCAGTAAATGCTGCCTCTTTATATTTGGGTGACAGCCTACAGTTCCCCCCACTTTTCAATTTAAAAACAAACAAACAAACAAACAACAAGCAAACACACTACTCTCTGTTAACACAAGTTTGAACTATTTTATAAATCCTAGAGGGAAATTAGTATCAAGCCCATAATCAGCGATGTAAATCTAGTGCCTTTTCAAATGAGAGAAATTCAACACTGAGAAAGCTGTTACAGCACATTGGTGTTTGGTATTTACTGACATTGTGGTATGTAATGGGATGGGTAGTATAAATTTAGACATGTTGTCGAAGGCAGAACGACAGAAGGCCTTGGCATAGTTCAGTGAAAAGTGGATCTAAACAGAAGAATCCACATGCAGAGAGACACATTCACCACCTAATAAATACACCTCCCCAAAAGGTCTTCTTATCTTCCCTTCTTATAAAGGTTACCATAATGCAGATTCATTATCAGTCCCACTGGGTAGCATATAGCTTGGTAAGAAATTGCTTTTGTTAGCATGCTCATAGAAAGAGATTAGCTATTTCACCAGATCTCTTGGGGCTATTTGAAATTTTGGGAATTCTCTCTGTAATTTAAAATGGAAGTTAAAGCCAATGTGAATAGACTAGGGAAAATCTCACAAATTACACCTCTCCATCTGGAAGTTTCTTCATTACTCATTGCAAAAGTACAAGCTGAAATCACATTTGTTACAGGCAGGAGAGATTTCATCTGTGATGTTACAATTATGTGTATTAGTAATGTTTTAATAACTAAGCATTTTGGTTGCAAAGAAAAATCTAAAATTTAAATGCCCGATAGGGTTTGGTTTTAAATTTTGGTCTTTAGTGACTTTGCATATTACTTAGACTTTATCACTGAATCCCTCTATTTACATTCTTTGGACTATGACTTTAGCCTCTGTGGAATGTGTGTAGGAGTCTAGTATCACCTGCAGTGCAAGTTAGGGGATGAACAAGTGGGCATGGGAGCATAAGAGAAAGAAACATCTGCCTCCTTTTACCTATCCATCTACTTTTGTCCTTCGCGATCGGTTCAAGAATCTTTTCTCTATGAATCTATGTTCTCATAGTATGGAGTGTGGACCTCAGGGACAACAACATTTCTGGAACAATTACTATACGCCATGCACTGTGTAAAATGCTTTATATAAGTCATCTCATTTAATCTTCCTAACATATGAGAAAGGCAGGCAATTATTATTATCCCAAAGCAAAAATGAGCAAACCGAGGCTTGAGGGGTTAAATTTCAGTCCACTCTGGGCCTGCTTTCTTCTCCATTATAACACACTTCCTTTTGGTCTTCCTTATTTTCCCACCTATTTTCAACATGCTCAACTTATCTGTGTCCCTGTCTTCCTAACACAGCTGCCTCCTGAATCCCTAACCAGGACTAATAAAGCAATCTGCTAACCCTCTGGATGACTGAGCATTGCTAAAGACTGTCCCACAGCTATGCAGATCGGTAGCCTTAATTATTCATGACTCTTGAGTTACAAGCTTTAAATTTAAGCCAGTTTATCCAGAAAGGGTGCTGAAGAAGTTCACATCACCACATTTATAGGAGGTCACGGCTCCGATTAGTTTTAGTGGTAACTGCGACCAGATATTTCAAGCATCTCCTTATATTATCTCTGATCTCTGAGGACGCGTTTTTCAGGATGTCTTCCCCTCAGTTTTGTGGTCTAGCGGCTTTCCCGCAGCTGGATTCATGGTGCCGAGCAACAACCATACTCTGTGCTTCTAGCTCTACCACCAGAGATGGACTAAGATTAGCTTTCTTGATACCTGAGGTTCGAAATCCAAGAACAGGCTCTGCATGGGTCACCTTGCGACATATACATGTTTCTGGGTGAAGAAACCTGTCAAGGGCAGTGTTAGCTAATGTTTAGGAATGTGTGGGATGCAAAATGAGACACCTGGCATTTAAAGCCTGGTCTGTGTGTGACCAGGAACAAGTTGACAACACAGTGCCTTGATTTCTTTATTTGAAAGAAAGGAGAGACTAATTGTATCTACTTCATTGCATTGTAATGATGATTAAATAATTTAAAATAAAGACTTTGAATAGTTCCTGATTCTGAGTATGTTAGTTACCACCCATCATTCAGGCCTTAGGACTGGTTGAGGTTGGCACAGATATCCATTCATAAATCAAGCAATGTAGTCAGTAAGGCAAACAACTGAGCAATGAAGTTAACACTTGAGAGATACGGGTTTTTGTTTTTGTTTTTGTTGTTTTTTTAGGAGGGGAGCTGAGAAGTTTCCTAGAATGGGGAGACCTTTCCGGACGATTGAGGAATGCTTGACAGATAATCACCAGGTGCTTGCTATGCAACCATGAAAAATAACGTGATCGTTTATACCATTAGAGGGCCATTTATCTATCTTATGTGCCCTTGATCAGCTCTATCTCCAGTCCCCTCAGTGATCATTCTAAAATGTGCTCAAATGCTAAACCCAACTCCTGTACTAGATCCATATTCTGTAGTGATAGTCCTGTTGCAACAGGACATTGAAGACAATCAAGTTCTCACTATTTCTTGCTGGGATTGTTGCCGGAGGCTCCTAGCTGACTCTCCTTCCTAGTCTTGCCCTCCATCCATTCGCATTGTTCCCAGATCCACACTGGAATGAGTGCACTGTCCTTAATATAATCTGTTCACATAAGTCCGTGTACTGAAACTCTTCAGTGGCACCGCTTTGCCTTCAGAACGAAGTCCGAGGTAGTACGGAGCATGACCTTGAAGACCTTTTCTATCTCTCTCGTTTTGTGTTTCAAAACTCCCAGGAATAATTTTTATTTTAGGAAATATAAAGTGCTAAGTTTGTAAATTAAATCACATTACACCTGTGATGAAAGTACTTCCATTCATTCTCATCAGGTACTGGACAGAATTCTGTTCTTTTTCTTCTTAGTACTATTCTTAACTTGTAATTTTACACTAGGTTGTTTACTCTTTTATTGTGTGATTACCTTGGGGTACTAAATTCCTTTAGACTTTTTCTATTTCATTCCTTATTGTATTCTTTGTCCGGCAAAGTGGTTGGAATATAGAAGGTATGCAATGTTCACTGAGTGGTAAATGACCTACTACGAGTAAAAAGAATAGACCGTGTTAGAGGCCATGTTCTTAGTTAGAGGCCTTAGTTCTTCCTTATGAATGCCTCTTCCAACATTTACTTGCTTAATTTACTTAAGAATATAGTGTTTAGGGACACCTTGGTGGCTCAGTTGGCCAAGCATCTTCTTTTGGGTCGGGTCATGATCCTGGGGTCTTGGCATGGAGCCCTGAGTACGGCTCCCTGCTCAGCGGGAGCCTGCTTCTCTCTGTCCCGACACCTTGCTTGTGTTCTCTCTCTCTCTCTATCTCCCCCCAATCAATCAATCTTTTAAAAAGAGAATATAGTGTTTAAATAATTATATTCCTCTTCTTAATAACTTTCCTGAGAATCTACTTTTTGTCTTCTTGTTTGTTGTATCTACTATTTAGCTATTAATCTGTTATATTATTAAAACTTTAAAAATCACTGCCTTGAACTGCTCTTTTTACCTTGAGCAGTTTACATTTTGAACAGGTTTGTATCTCACTGCTTCATCTTACCACCTGGGGAATGAGGGATTTTCTCCTGTGCACATGTGCGTTTAGTAAGCACTTGTTCATTTTAATCAATTTGGATAAATTTGAAGTATGTGCAAATTCAAGACATTTAGAATATCCCTTGTACTCTATTGGTTAGTTTTTTTCTGCTGTAATACAACCCAGAACTTCATGGCTTAAAAAAAAATCACTATTTCATTTAGTTTGTGCTTTTGTGGGAGGGCTGAGATGGTACTTCTTGTTTGGTCAGCTCAGCTGGGTTGCATGGTCTACAGGGTTTCATTACATGTCTGGTGATTAGCATATTGCCATTGTAGTTGATGCCGGGGTTTTACCAAGCAGTTGCATTGGCTGTGAATACTCCTGTAGATGTTAACTTGTGGACACACGCAAAACATTCTTTAGCTGCTGTGGATTGAATCATGCCCCCTCCCCCTTCACATGGTGAAGTCTCAACCATCAGTGTGACTGCTTTTGGACATAGAGTAGAAGGTAACTAGGTTAAAGAAGTTGTGAAGTTGGAGCCTGAATCTAATAGGATTGGTGATCTTATAAGAAGAGGAAGAGGTATTTCTCTCTCTCTCTCTCTCTCTCTCTCTGTCTTCCTCTCTCTCTCTTTCCACATGCATGCAGAGAAAAAGCCATGTGAGGACACAGTGAGAAGATGGCTGTTTGCAAGCCAGGAAAAGAGTCCTCACCAGAAACCCAATTAGTCAGCACCTTGATCTTGGATTCCCAGTCTATAGGACTATGAGAAACAAATTTCTGTTGTTCAAGCTAGTCAGTCTATGGCATTTTGTTATGACTATTTGAGGAGACTATGACACTAGGGTATATACCTATGAGTGGACTTGCTTGCTAATAGGGTGTACACATCTTTAAATTTATTAAATAGGTCAAATTCTTTTCCAAGTTATTATATCAATTGAAATCTCAAAAGTTGTTCAATATTCTTCTCAACTCCTGATATTCTAGAACTTTTGAACTTTTGCCAGTTAGGTGTATGTGAAATGGAAACCAATGGCAGTTTAATTTACAGGTCCTCATTACTAAGATTGGGAATTTTCTCATATGGTTTTTGGACACCTGGATTTTTTTCTTTTTTCTCCTTTTTTAATCATTTTTTTGTCATAGAAATTGTACTCTTTAATTCCCATTCCTTATTTTTTCCCTCCTTTCACACACCTTCCCTCTGGTAGCCATCAGTTTGTTCTCTATAGTTAAGAGTCTATTTCTTGGTTAGTTTCTCTCTCTTTTTTTCCTTTGTTAATTTGTTTTGTTTCTTAAATTCCACATATGGTATTTGTCTTTCTCTGGCTGACTTACTTCACTTAGCATTACACTCTCTAGCTCCATCCACATTGTTGCAAATAACAAGATTTCATTCTTTTTTATGGGTGGATAATATTCCATCGTATATACATACCATCTCTTCTTTATCCATTTATCTATGGATGGACACTTGGGCTGCTTCCATAGTTTTGCTATTGTAAATAATGCTGCAATAAATACAGGGGTGCATGTGTCCTTCTGAATGAGAGTTTTGGTATTTTTTGCGGGGGGGGGGGTAAATACCCAATAGTGCAATTACTTGGATTGTAAGGTAGTTCTATTTTTAATTTTTTGAGGAACTTCCATACTGTTTTCCATAGTGGCTGCACCAGTTTGCATTCCCACCAGTGGTGCATTCCCACCAGAGGGTTCTTTTTTCTCCACATCTTTGTCAATGCTTGTTGTATCTTATGTTTTTAATTTTAGCCATTAAAGCTTCATCCAGGAGCCACTTAGGTGTTAGATGATGTCTCATTGTAGTTTTGATTTGCATTTCCCTGGTGAAGAGTGATGTTGAGTATCTTTTCATGTGTCCGTTAACCATCTGGATGTCTTCTTTAGAGATATGTCTACTTATGTCTTCCACCCATTTTTTAATTGGATTATTTGTTTTTTGGGTATTGAGTTGTATCAGTTTTGTATATATTTTGGATACTAACCCTATATTGGATATGTCATTTGCAAATATCTTCTTCCATTTGGTAAGTTGTCTTTGGTTTTGCTGATTGTTTCCTTTGCTGTGCAGAAACTTTTATTTTGATGTAGTCCCATTAGTTTGTTTTTGCTTTCATTTCCCTTGCCTCAGGAGACATATCCAGAAAAATGTTGCTATGGCCAATGTCAGAGAGAGTGCTGCCTGTGATTGCTTCAAAGATTTTTATGGTTTCAGGTCTCACATAGAAGTCTTTGATCCATTTTGAGTTTGGTTGGTGTATGGTGAAAGAAAGCAGTCCAGCTTAATTCTTTTGCATGTGGCCGCCCAGTTTTCCCAACATCATTTGTTGAGGAGACTGTCTTTTCTTTGTTGCATATCTATTTCTCCTATGTTGAAGATTATTTGACCATATAATTGGGGGTTTATTTCTGAGTGTTCTTTTCTATTCCATTAATCTATGTGTCTACTTTATGCCAGTACCATACTGTTTTAATTATTACCACTTTTTAATGTAATGTGAAATCTGAAATTATGATACTTTCGGTATTGTTTTTCTTTTTCAAGATTCCTCTCATTGAGATATTTTTTTGTTTCCATGCAAATTTTAGGGTTGTTTGTTGGACATTTGAATTTTCTTCTTCTGTCAACTTTTGTTCTTTTGTCCATTAAAATTTTTTACCATTTATGTGTTTTCTTTTTGATGTATAGAATTCATTTATTTATTCTGAATACTAACACTTTGGCAGTTATGTGTTGAAAACATATTCCAGCCCCACTCCCAGTCTGTTCCTTGTATTTTCACTTTCTTTGTGACAGTTTCTGATGAATAGACATTCTAATTTTAATGTAGTCAAATTCCTGTTTTTTTAAATAGATTTTTCATTTTGTGTCTTGTGTAAGAAATTTTTCCTACTCTAAGAGCACAGAATTATTCTTTGGGTTTTTCCCTGCAATTTAATATTTTTTCTTTATACATGAAAGTCTTTGGACAGTGGAAATAGATGGGCTTAAGAGCAGAGATACGGGGGTGGAGAGAGGTGAGCAAAAGTGTTATTACTGGCATCTATAGGGTAGAGGCCAGAAATGTTGCTCAATATCCTACAAGGCACAGGATGGCCCCCTCACAACAAAGAATTATCTGAACCAAAATGTCAGTAGTTATGTTAAGGTTGAGGAATCCTTGGAGTAGTGGTTTGTATAATAAGCTTTAGTCACTATTATTAAACCCTGTGTGTGCTTTAAAAAAAGTATACAGTACCATTGCAGCTGTAATTGGTTTCTGTATTCTATGTGCTTCTTTAAGTTAATCTTGTTAATTTTGTGGTTCAAGCTTTCATAATCTTACTGATTATTTGACTACGTGATTTATCATTATTAAGCGAACTGTGCTAAAATCTCCCAGCTCGTGGATTGATCTCATTCTTGTAGTTTTTATAGTTCTGTCAACTCTTGCCTTAAATAGTTTGAGGCATAGCAAAGTGCCAAGAACCTGCTGGAAAAGGCTCAACTGACCAAATCTGGAGCAATTTCAGCATGAAAATAAAGAATAATACATGGATTGTAGTTGTTTAAATAAATAAAGTAATAAATACATACTGGGGGAGAAGAAAAAGCTTCTTACAAGGCAATGACAATTTGTAAATGTGGAAGGAATAATGGAGTACCACTGGCAGCCCCCACAGTGCTGGTTGACTCAGATGAGTCAAGAATGGATATTAAAGGCAAGAGAAGAGAATACAAAATTTCAAAGGTAGTACAAATAAAATCACAAAATGAGATGATAGGTCTAAATACAAAAATACTAGTGATCCCAATAGCCCTGCTTCTACTCAGCTATCTACTCAGCCAACCCTAGCCCCTCCCCCCACCACTCTCTGAACCTCACTGTGGCTGGTTTTTTTAAATTTATTTAATTTTAGGGATGCCTGGGTGGCTCAGTGGGTTAAAGCCTCTGCCTTCAGCTCAGGTCATGATCCCAGGGTCCTGGGATCGAGCCCCACCAGCATCATGCTCTCTGCTTGGCGAGGAGCCTGCTTCCCCCTCTCTCTCTGCCTGCCTCTCTGCCTACTTGTGATTTCTCTCTCTATCAAATAAATAAATAAAATCTTTAAAAAAATTTAATTTTATTTTTTCAGTGTTCCAAGATTCATTGTTTATGTACCACACCCAGTGCTCCATGCAGTACATGCCCTCCTTAGTACCCATCCCCAGGCTCACCCCCCACCCCAAAACCCTCAGTTTGTTTCTCCGAGACCACAGTCTCACTGTGTTCTTGATGTTCTTGATCCTCAGCGCCACAGGCTCTGACACTCTGCACGCCAAACACACCACCACTTTTTTGATGCCCCCCATTTTTTCCTCCTTGTCTGTGTTCCACAAGAAAAGAAGGGAAGGGCAAGAGGAAGGAGGCAGCAAAGTGCTCAGATGTGAAGCTAAAGTTGATCTGAATTTGCAAATGTCCTCACACTGAAACAGGTTTTGATGCTCTGTTTCTATCTCAAATTTCTGCTTTTCATGTACTTATCGGTTTCAGCACATCTTACTTTCCTTTTTTAAAAGATGTATTTATTTTACCTGAGAGAGAGAGCATGTGCATACAAGCAGGGGGAGGGGCAGAGAGAAACCTCAAGCTGACTCCCCACTGAGCACTGAGCCCAAGGTGGGGCTGGATCCCAGGACCCTGAAATCATGACCTGAGCTGAAGTCAAGAGTCACACACTCAACCAACTGAGCCACCCAGGCCCCAGAACATCTTACTTTCTCACCAGCTAATTCATGCCTTTAAGAAAACTTAAAATTGTTTTATCCAGAATTTTTAGTTTCTTTTCTTAAAGAGTTGATCTGAGAACTTGGTTCTTTATAATGCCAGAAGTGGAAGCTGGAAGTAAATATTTATATGTGATATCTGAAGTTTTAACATTTCAGCCAAATGAATGCAGTTTAACAATCTAAAGGTCCGATTTCTTAAAATTGGAAAGGGAGTTCTAGGTTAAGTAACTTTTCCAAGAAAGATAATAATTCAAAATGAGAATCTAGGTTTTTTCATGACTCCTGACTTCCACATTAGTGCTCTTCTTATTTTAACTGTGAAAACAAGCAAACAGGGATAAAATTACTAGGAGGAGGAAAATAAGAGTAAGAAATTATGCAGGATTTTCTACTTCAACTGAACCACGGTAACTTTGATTTGCATGTTATTTTTCCTTATACCACTTTATTAGAAGAAAGCATTCTTATGCTAGAAGTAAAGATTGAAATAGCTGATTGAGTAGATGTGATATTTCTCTGTAGAAACAAACTCTTCTTTCTCAGGCATCTTATTTCCTTATCCTACGACCAGAGGAAAATACATGAGAGTCATTTTTGGGTTCTGTATGTCATCTTTTTTCCCCAAATATTACCCTTATTTTCCAAGATCTCTAAATTAGACAATCCCAAAGTTATATGGTCAAGCTTTCTAAGTAATAAAGTAATAGATACCAGTTGAAATATTTCACCTTTAGATTACATGTATCTCGTACTTCCCAATGATTTTTTATAATAATTTAATTTTTGTAAATTTTAAATTTAAATTTTATAAATTTTAAATTTTATAAATTTTAAAATAATTATAATTTTTATAATTCATTCCCAAATGATTTTTTATAATTTTAAACATTTTTAAAGGATTTATTTATTTATTTATATTAGAGAGAAAGAGAGAGAGAATAGGGGGAGGGGCAGAGGGAGAGGGAGAGAGAGAATCCTCAAGCAGACTCCCTGGTGAGAACAGAGCCCAACTCTGGGCTCAATCCCAGGACACTGATATCATGACATGGGCCAAAATCAAGAGTCAGATACTCAACCAACTGAGCCACCCAGGTACTCCTATAATTTTTTATAATTTAAAAATATGTCTGCATTTTATTCACAGGATGTGAGAATGAGTCATACTGTGGTAGATCTGCAAGGATCCTTCCTGCCCCTCTTCTTAATTCCCAGAATTGCCCCAGTATACTTACCCAGGAACTATGGAGTACTACATGGACTTAGGGGTACAAAGAATCTTGGCATTCTTATTTGGAATGCTGAGGCAGAAGTATAAGCTCTTGCTTTCTCTGTGGGGTGCAGGAAGGGGGAATACGGTCCTGATTGCTTCTGGAAGACATTCTTCAGTCCTGTTGGAAAAGTGACTTAAGATGAAACAGATATCCCAGAAAGCAGACCAGAAAGGAGTCTTTACTAAATCCAGCAACTATGGAGACCAACCACCCTATCTCTGGACTTCCAGCCCCCGGGGGCTAATAAACCCACCATGTTGTTTGTGCTTTCTAGATGCATGCGTGCATGTGCACACACACCCACACACACTGCAAAGTATAGCAACATTAAAGAAAAAAGCAGAAGGGAATAAAAGCAAACCAGCAAAGGGTACAAATCATGAGAAAAATTTGACCATGACTAAAGATAAGAATTAGAGCAATGATATCCGTGCTTTGTAAGAGTTGGTCAAGTGATAACAAATCCTTATGAAAATAGGCTATATGATATTTTTGTCAGAAATATAGATAATGATTAAAAATAGCTTATTAAATTTTCAGAAGTATGCATTAAATGAGCAACACAATAGCCCTTTCAAGACTGTTCAGGCAAATTTACCCATTTAAGAGTTCACAATTAGAAGCTTAGTATTAATCATTAATATAATTTGGTTACCTCACTAAATCTAGAATGTAAGTTTTTCTTGTTCACTTTAAGGTGTATTCAGTTAGGGCACAGTTCTTTTTTGATTCTTTTTTTTTTTTTTTTTAAGATTTTATTTATTTGTCAGAGAGAGAGCACAAGCAGGCAGAGTGCCTGGCAGAGGCAGAGGGAGAAGCAGGCTCCCTGCTGGACAAGGAGCCCAATGCGGGACTTGATCCCAGGACTCTGGGATCATGACCTGAGCTCAAGACAGCAGCTTAACCGACTGAGCCACCCAGGCATCCCGTCTTTTTTGATTTTATATGGAAAGTGTCTGTAGGCAATTTTGTGGAAGACAAGGAACTCTAAGACACAAGGTAAATTTAAGCTGTACCAGACTTTCTCCACATGGTCAGAAATACCAGGGCAGTCTTTTTTTACTTAAAAAAAAAAACAAACTTAATTTGAAAAAGGCAGTAAAAAGTACAAATGCTGTATGATTCCACTCACATGAGCTATCTAGAATAGGCAAAATCATGGAGACAGAAAGGAAAGTAGAAGTTACCAGACACTGAGGCAAAGGGAGAACAGGGTCACTGTTTAATGGGTACAAGGTTTCTGTTTGGGAAGCTCAAGAAGTTCTGAAAACGGGTAGTGGAAATCGTTGCACAACATTGTGAATATACTTAATGCCACTGAAGTGCACACTGGAAAATTCAGTGTAACGATTAAAAAATTGTTAAATGGGGGACTAGGGGGGC
>PISX010016204.1:23220-47098 GCA_004024625.1 Mellivora capensis
AGATGGGATTGGGAGGGAGACAAACCATAAGTGACTCTTAATCTCACAAAACAAACTGAGGGTTGCTGGGGGGAGGGGATCGGGAAAGGGGGGTGGGGTAATGGACATTGGGGAGGGTATGTGCTATGGTTAGTGCTGTGAAGTGTGTAAACCTGGCGATTCACAGACATGTACCCCTGGGGATAAAAATATGTTTATAAAAAATAAAAATTTTTTAAAAAATTGTTAAATGGTAAATTGTATGGTATATATATTTTACCACAACAACCACTGATAGCACACAATTTGAAGTACAGTTTCAATTATAAATGCTTCCATTTTCCCCCCAAAGTGAGAGTCTATGTGAGGTGGTCCGTGGGACAGAGAGTGGGTGGGGTTTAGGAGAGGTTGGAGAAGCAATGTGTTTATGGGTCCAGACATGATTCTCTCACTCCCTCTCTCTCTTTTTCAAAATGTCATACTGTGTTCTTTAATGTACAGAAATGAATGTCCCCGTCCAACTGACATAAGTTCAAAGCCATTTAATTTAAAAAATATTACATATCAAAATCTACATCTTAAAATAGAATGTGCTCTTTTGGCAAAACAATGAATCACCAGATAAGGGAAAAAATTAACTTCAACCTATAGATACTCTATTTACACGTTTAAAGTGTGAATTCCGTGTTAAAGCACTGCCACATAACTCTTCAGCCCAGGCTGGGAATTCTCTTAGAATGGAGATTTTTCCTGTTTCGTGAGGCATCACATTCCCCTGCTGGAATATGCCCCTCAAGTTGAGTAGAAGCCCCCAGACCACATTCCCCTGATACATCAGCTCCCGTTTTCATATGATAAGAACACCTTACATTTATTGAATTTTCGCTGCATGCAGCTACCCCGCTAAATATTTTAAGTGTATCATCTCATTCTACCCTTAAAACAACTGTAGAAGTAAGTTATGGTTTTACCCCTAAATGTTTTCATTTTTATAAAAAAAATGTTTAACTTAAAAAAAAAAAAAGCAGCTGAGTAGATGTCTTCAAAGAATTTCCACGACCTGGCATCTGCTTGCACTAAACAAGCCGGATCTCCATTTTCTGCTTCAACTTCTTCAAAATATCCTGTGAACTGGTAATGCTTAAGGACATAAGTGTGAAGTAAATTCATAATCTTGATGGATCTCCCAAAACATAATGTAATGACCCTCACTTGCAAAGTTCACAGCACAGATCCTCCTCGTGAATGGAAATTGAGCTTACTTCATTTTTTAAAAAATTTAAATAAACTATTGAAATCTCCTATTATATTTCTTTTATAATAGGTCCCTTATCTAATACAAATTATCTCCGTTTTCCACATGGCAACTAAACTTCTTAACTTTCTTGCCTGAAATGATTATTTTTCCACTAGATCAAATATGTTAGTTGATTAGGACTTAATATTATTATTCTTATTTCTAAAAATGCCTAGGTTTTTTCATGTGGTTTATAGGGCACAGATGAGACACAATTAGATGAGAGGAAACAGCTTTCTATTTCCAGTCAGGCTCAGAGTCACAAAACACAAAGGTAAAATTATTCTGATTTGTAAGTATTTTTCTGCATATACTTATTTTGCGTTCTTCTCCATATACGATTACATAATACAGATTCATGAAAAAGGAACATGTACCAGAAATTCAGGGTTCAAGAAACTCAAAGGATTTCAAATTAGCATACTTCACTCAACCATTGAGAGCACTCTTGATTTGAAATATTTTGCGTTGGCACCAGTTTCCTTTGTATTTTTTAATGCTTTCTGGTCATTACTGGGTTTTTAGATCTACACAAATATATAAGTAAGTTTTGACTCACCCTGATTAGTCTGTGCACTTTATCTCTACTGTAGTTAAAGATCTTCCTTTGAAGTTCTCACTTTCAGCTCCATCCCCTAACCTGTGACCTCCCAACATGCTGCTCTCTTAACAGGCTAAACGTCTTCATGATTTTCTAGAACAGACACTATCTAGTATTACCTTTTATGAACTAAATAGGACATCACCCAGGCGCCTGGATGGCCTGGATGGTTAAGCCCCTGCCTTCAGCTCAGATCATGATCCCAGGATCCTGGGATGGAGCCTCCCCCACCTGGGGAGTTCAGGGGGGAACATGCTTCTCCCTGTCCCTCTGCCCCTCCACCCCTACTCGTGTTCTCTCTTGCTTGCTCTGCTCTCACTCTCGAATAAATAAAATAAACAAATAAGGCATCACCAGAAATAATAAATAAATAAATAAATAGGACAATATCATTGGAATTTAAAAAACAAAAGCTAAATTTATGTCAAAGAATAGAGAGAGACAGAAAAAGATACCCGTCCTGCCCACCCACATTTTACTATAAGCCAAATTAAAACAATCATTAAAGCTATTTATTTTAAACCATTTGATATGCAATCCACAGTGCCCACCTTGACTAGAATTTGCAGGGTGGTAGAATATTACACATTTAATATCTCAGTAATCATAACTATTAAAATAATCATAATAACACTCTGCACTTACTGAGTACCTTTCATCCAAGAATCTCAAAGCCCTCTCCAAACATTAATTAGTTGTCCTAACACCTTTACCAGATAGATAAATATCATCATCCCTTTCCCTTGGTGAGGAAACCAGCGCCCATGGTTGTGAGTAGCCCCAGGCCATTCCATGAGGCAGTCACAGTTCTGAGGCTGCTATCCCACTGAAAAAAATTCTAACCTGTGTGTTCCTTTTTCGCCACGTTACATTTATTCTAAGCAGGCTGAGTTCCCAGAGAGCTGTTTTAAAATCGTCAATGAGCTGTAAAATAATTTTAAGAATATACGTAAATCCCCAGTGAAACTAATAAAAATAGGACCACAGGAATAGGATCGGATGTGAACATCTCCCTGACATGCATTTCTAAATCTTTGTTCTCCAAATGTCACAACAAATAAGAATGAAGTCTATAATCAATTTGTACTTGCCATGAATCTTCTCTAAGTTTTCATAATTAAGCCATATCACTGTTTTTACTTTCTATACTTGTTCAGTTTCTTCGTGGTGTTTCACATAGAAAAGTTTAACTCTCCAGATGATTCAATGTCTTTTAAATTGAGCTGTTGTAGATAAAAATTGAAAATATCTGCATTCATTCCTTTTATGCTTATGATGCTGAAAACTTTAAACAGTCAAATTTACATGGGAAAAAAGAAAAACGCTTGGGCTTTTGAGATGAAGCTTTTGCTTTATTCTTTCTCCATCTGCCTTGGTATTCTAGTCACCACTTAATTTTACACCCCTTTTAGGTGATTTTTTTCTATTCTATACTTACATGGAGCTAAGTAATTTTTCACTTTAGTTGTGGATTTTCATTGTGAATAAATGTTCACTCCAAACGTGGCCTTACTCACTATATTCACTGACACCACACAAAATTTACCCATACTTTAATTATAAGATAGAATTTGGGGGAGTCAGGCAATTATGCCCCAGACAAAAATTTATAGTACCAGAGCAGTATAGACAGTGTCGTAGATATTCAAATCCTATAAACCAATTCAGAACTAGTTATGCTAATGGTTTCTGAATGTTAATTATAGAGTCTGGGAGCTCCTAATGTTAAGTTAGAGTCCTTTAAATAGATAATATTAAGCTTGGTTCCAGACCATCTACTTATCCAAGTCTAGAAATTCAGGAGAGTTGGAGGATAAAAGTGACCTGTATTTGTTGTTCTTTTAATAATTTGCTGATATCCTAAAGATATTCAAATAAAGTTACTTTTATTTAAAACATGTGAACTTTGGGTTATAAACTTTTATCACATTCTCCACCATCTTCATATTTTGGCTCTATTGAAATGTCTCATCTCTTACCCACTTTTCTACAGTTTCCTTACTTCTCTTATTTATATTCTTCCCACCATTTTGCTGTTCTGTTTCCTAAAGGCCCACCACCAAACCGTTGTTTGAGAATATCCTCCACCAAGTAATGTGGAACCCAAATATTTTTATCCCTCTATAGTAAGATTTATATTGGCTTTTCTAAATCCCAGTGATGCTATCTAATTAGATTACTTGTCATAATCATTAACATAGCTCCTGTATTTAAGAAATAATCCAGTTTTAGCAGCCAGAGTTGCCATTTTTTTCCAATTGAGCATTCTTTCCATTTATGTATACAGAGCTGTGATTTTTTTTTTTTTTTTTACTTTGATGCCTTTATTTTCTGGATTTCCTTTTTTTTTTTAATGGGATTTGAACTCATGACCCTGAGATCAAGACCTGAGCTGAAATCAAGAGTCAGACACTTAACTGACAGAGCCCCCCAGGCACCTCTGGATTTCCTATTTTTGAACACTACATAATTTCTCAAATCATTACCCATGCACCCCATTTTATATGACATAGAAATCGAAATCTACATGGATTCAAGTTCCTGATAGGAGGCAATGTTGGAAAATAAGAAGAAAGCTGATAATGATTGCAGTAACTCTGACCCATTCGAGACACAAAATGATGCTTGGAGACATGCTGGTTTGAGAAGTACCCTTCTAAAAGTGAAAACGTTCTTCAATACTATTGGGACACCTTTTATCTTCTCTGATTTGCTGAAAAGGATGAGCTATATTTTACATGCTTCTGATGGGTTCAGAGATACCTCTCTCCAACACTTATCTTTAAATACAGTTGCACACATCTGACACTAAACCCTGAGTCACCAAGAGCAGATTTAGTTCACCCCCTCCCTCACCCCACAGCCCAGGTTAGTATCAGGGCCAGACTTGTAGGCAGAGGAGCCCCAGGCAATCTTTTCAGCCTCCCACAAAATAATTATTGAGTAATCACTAAAAGCAAGGATTAAGTTGTTGCAGGTTAAGAGAAACAAGAAAAGGTGGGCAGAGAATAATTGGGTTCTACCTATAGCTTACCTGAAGATGCTACTTTAAGTCTCGAGTTAAAATACTCATATTTAAAAAGAAATTTATGGAATAGTTGACTTTACATCACCTAATTTAAACTTGGTCGATATCAGGAGTGAAAATTGTTTTTGTTTTAAAATAAAGAATGAAATAAAAGTAGATATTTGAGAAAAAATATTTAAGAACTACATAGAAGTTTAAAAAATGAGAATTCGGGGCACCTCGGTGGCTCAGTGGGTTAAAGGGTCTGCTTTCGGCTCAGGTCATGATCTCAGGGTCCTGGGATCGAGCCCTGAGTCGGGCTCTCTGCTTAGCGGGGAGCCTGCTTCCTCCTCTCTCTCTCTGACTGCCTCTCTGCCTACTTGTCATCTCTGTCAAATAAATAAATAAAATCTTTTTAAAAATGAGAATTTTTGTCAAGGACAAAGCAATATATAGTGCATTTTACTCATTTAAATAGTAGAAATACTAGAGGAATATAACTATATATATATTTTTTCAAATGAATGTAAGCATACTTACATTTAGATATTGTAGCTATTTGAGACTAATAATTGCAAGAGAGAGAAATACACTTAGGCTCAGAAAAGCAGAGAACAGATATGTAGAAATGGAGACAAGAAGAAATTAGAAATGCCCACCCCTTCCTCATTTCCTCTGATCCTGATTACCTGGTTCTCCACATCTCCCTGATCCAGTTGCCCTAAGCCAATTGCTACCTCTGCCTGGATCAAAGAGCTCCAGCCCATGTTAGCCCACCCCTTCCTTAAGGCTGGGCAGCCAACCATCCCTATCAGCTTCCACCCTACAACCTCTCCCTCACCATCTCCTTGGGGAGACTCATTTCCCCTCCATCTGCTTCTGATGGGTCTCTGATAATGAAATTTATCTTATTCTTTCATATCTGTATGTATAATTCATATGAGATAAATAATAAGGAAAGCCTTCAAATGTCCTTTCTATAAGATTTTAAGAAAACTCTTGACATACATTTTTGAGTTATATTTGACACAATTCTTTAAATTATTTTCAACCCAAATCACTTTCCTAGCATATAAAATAGTATCTTAGATTTATTTATTTGTTTACACATTTAGTTCCCCCAATTGATCTCGAGCTCCTCCCTGAAAAGGGAGCATATGACCCATATCTGTGCTTTTAGCGTCTAGCATAAAACCTGGCACAAAGCAGTTGCCATAAATAATTTTTAAATTAATGATTGAAGAAGCAATCTTTACTCAGAGGTTACCTTCATTTATTCAAGAAATATTTATTCATTTCTTGCTGTGTATTAGACACTAATGACATTGGGGATACATCAAAATATGATACAGAAGAAACTTTCTGTCCTCTGAATCCTACACTGCAGCTACAGATATAGGAATGTAGTTTTTGTGAAAAACAAGTTAGAAATATTACAGACTGGGCAAAGGCATCAAACTAGCTACTGTCATGAAAATAGGTCAGCTTTTGGAAAGAGAGAGTGTATAAAGGGACAAGAATGCCAAGGACATACTAGTGCCCACAGTTAGGGATAACTGTTGCTTTTCTCATAACATTCTTACAGATGTCTGAATAAAGTAGTTACTTTGATAATATTTGTTAATAAGTAATAGAAATATCTTAAGAACATATATAATTAGGCCTGGAAAAAATAAACATTTGATTCCAAGTTACTCTAAGTATCATGACAGTTAGGTTTGGTATTTTTTGTTTGTTTGTTTTTTTTTTTAGCAAAACAACGAAATTAAACTAGTTTAAAATAAAATTTGCTATCTCCTTTTCAAAAGTATAATTGAAGTTAAAAATATCAATCATACCTCAGTTAAACTGTTTAAAGAAAGTACATGGTAGCTATGTAAAATCAGTTTTGTTATCTGAAAGTTGTTTAGCTAATTCTTTATGACTGAAGTGGTATATCTATTTATAAATCATATTAACACCATTTTTAAAAAAGATTTATTTATTTATTTGAGAGAGAGAGAGAGAGAAACAGAGAGTGGGGGAAGGGGCAGAGGGAGAATATCCAAGCAGATACTCGCGGAGCACAGAGCCTGATGTGGGGCTACAGCCCACATGCCATGAGACCAGAACCTGAGCTGAATCCGAGAATGGGAAACTCAACCAACAGAGCCACTCAGATGCCCCATATTAGCACAGTTTTTTTAAGCAAATGATTTTACATTGGAAAATGTGAGTAAAGTTACCTGCAAAGTAACAATTATTTCTTGTATCTAGAATTTGATACTTTTTTTGGACACTGCTTATTTTAAAATACTGAAAAAAATATGTCCTTGTTATTAAAGAGAACAAAGCAAAAGTTTCAAAATGGTCATCTATAGAATTATATCAGAACATTGAAAATCCAAATGAATGTCTGTGAGATATTCTTTGAATAACTCAAAAACAGTATAGGTTATTTACGACATAGACTAAATTATTATAATTTCCCACTCTGTAATTCAAGGGTCTGTATTTAAGTTCTGCCTTTGTTCTCCATGAGACAAGTTAATTAACACTGTTATATTATGTTATAATTATATATATTATATATAATGTCTTTATACCTCAACTATCTCATCTGTAAAGTAGGGATAATGGTAAAGGTGTCTGGGTTATTACATAAGATAATCAAAGCACAGCCTGACATATTCATATATGTATCCTGATTTTTAAATTGCATATGGGGTCATATAATATACCTTATACTATGCCTTTTCCATTAATAATGCATTGCATAGAGTAGAATTCAATAAATATTTGTTGGATGAACAAATTGAATAAATGATTCTCACACACATGAATCATCATTATTTTTTGATAGCATGAATATATTTTTTTCTTTAGACATACTATGATTGATTCAATAACTTCTCTTTTGGTGGACATTTAATCTCTTATATTTTTGAGTTTCTATTATCATTATTAATATTATTAGTGTAATTAATTTTTTGACTGTATTCTGAGGGCCCAGGGCTTTCATTCCACTCCCTTTCTATAATGGAAAGAAAGTTTACTACCCAGATTCTCTTTCTACAAGCATTCTGGATGCCAATTAGATCCCCTTAAAGGAGTGTACTCCCGGGAATTTTGAAAGTATGTATGAGGCAGACCCTGCCTACTTTTCTATTTTTAGATTTCTATCAGAAAACACAGTTAGTGTGACCCTCTAGGTATAATGAATTTCGTCCCTTGCTGTTATGTTCATGTCTGCTCTTAGTACAATTCATGATCTGCCTCCCTCCATCCCCAACTTTAACCTGATGGCCATCCTGATCCCATCTCACTGGCTGCCACTGCTGCAAGCTCAAACAGCCATGTGGCTGCGAGCTCAGCAGTGCCTTTGCAGTCCTATATCAGAGGCCCACTTTAGCCTCAGCAGTACTCCCTCTGGCCATTAGTTTATCTCTGATAATGTGTCCTTGCTGGATGAAAATGCTACATTTCACACTATACGTGATCCAAAGGCAGCTCTGGAGAGCTGACACAGGTCTTCCCTTTTTCTTACTGTGGTGTACCACCAGGCTTGCTATGATGTCCATCCTTTGACGGTGGTGCTGAGCAGCCTGCAAGTGTTCCACATTAGGAATATCAAATGGGGAGGAGGGAGGGAGGAGCGGGGGTCCCAACTCAGAAGCCTCTTTGTTATTGGAACACCCCTCATGTTTTTTTCTGGATGTTTTAAAAAATACCCTTCCCTGTAAACTGTTGTTCCTAGAGAAGACAGAGGAAAAGTTGACACGATCACCCATTTTATTTATTGTACATCTCTCTCTTTATTTACTTTCTCACAATCTCTGTAGGAGAATTCCGTATATTTAGCTATGACTATATATTCATTTTATATCTCTTTTTGTATACTAAGTCATAAGATTAAATTCATTTCTACCTGAGGGTTTGGGTCAAAGTATATGAATGTCACTGTCCTATGTCTTAACCACGTTCTCTACATTTAGATATAGCAGGAAGAGGTGTCCTTTCTACACTTTGGAAGAAAGTCTATGACATGATTCTTACTGGTTTCATCCTAATATGCTCATGACCATGAAAGAATTTAGAAAATTTATTTCCTCTCTCAAAGTTATTGTGCTGCTCTAAGATCCTACACTGAATATCAGAAACTGAATACTCTTTATTTTAGCATTCCTGCTATACCAATTTAAACCTGACTTCCTCTCAACCGCCAATCCCACCCCCACTTCCATATGCACTTGGATGCCTCTGAAAGGATTGAATGGAGGTCAGTACAAGAAAATTCAAACAGAAAAGTGTATCATTTCAAAAACATAATCTACACTATGCATCGTTACATAAGACCCTCCAAAACCATTCAGGGAAAGAATGATCGTTTTGGGGAAGAGTTTCTGTTTTACAAATTGGCATATTGGTCATCTGTGATGTATCTTCTCACATAGAATAAATCTCACAACAGTCTGGACTGGGCTTTTTGTAATACTGGCTGGATATTGAGCCTCTGAAAGAGATACTCAGGGTGCGCATTTTATGTATGTGGAGAATTACTCATTGTGCGATAGTAGCTAACTGTTATCAACTATCAGAAAGAAGAGAAGTAAAGAGAAAAGAAATATCAGCTGGGATAGAAAACCTTTACCAATGAATTTTTTTCACTTCAGTCTTCAAGTGTTTATATCAAATAATTATAAAATCTGTTCTCTGGGAATTTAGAAACCTGTAGTCTGAATATAAGCAGTACTGAAATGATAAATGTTTAGCTTTCAAATATCCTGGACACGTAAGTGTAGTTTGCTTTTGTTTCCTATCTCACTCTAAATACCTCCACTGCCTTCTCTGAAACACTACTCTGTCATTTCCACGTTATATGACTCTGGACAACTTTTCAATCTCTCTCTAAATCTCTTTCTCCCTCTACAAAACCCCAGTAATACTAACTATCTCCAAATACTGCTGGGTAGATCCAAAATACATGAGTGTGGACAGGTTTGACACATAGCAGGTATTCGGAATTATTAGTGGCATTTCCTTTCCTTCTTTCTTTCTTTTTCCTTCCCCACCTACAAACCAGCCTAACTTGGCAACCTCAGTGCAAGCGATGACACGAACTATATGGAAAAACAAATACGCTCAGAATTCCTTAAAACTTAATTTCAAATAATCTGTGGAACACAATCCATTTCACTAAAAGATGCCTGGGCATGAATTTAAAGATGTCTGAAATTCTGCGCATTTATTAGTTCCAGGTAAATAGGTAGAAAAAACAATTGGGAAGGAGATGAGGGTTGTGGTAAGTATTGGACATGCAGAGGGAGAAGGATTTTCCCCTACAACTGAGCCATAAACAGCTATTTTTAGGGCCAACCTATCTCCTTTTAGTATTCAAAAAATTAGTAGGCATTATTTTTAGACGGTTTTAGGTTTACAGAAAAACTGAGCAGGAAGCACAAAGAGCTCCCACATCCTTACTCCCTCCCCAGTTTCCTCTATTATTACCATCTTGCCTCACTGTAGTACATGTTATAATTGAAGAATGAATATTAATACATCATCATTAACTGAAGTCTATAGTTTATGTTAGGGTTCACTCCGTATTATAGAATTCTATGGGTTTTGAAAAGTGTTCAATGTCATGTGTATATCATTATACTATCATACAGTATAATTTCAGTGACCTAAAAATTCTCTAGCATTTAAGTTGTTTGGACAACTGTTCAGATCTCTTTCTCTTTTTCTCCCTCCCCCTTTCTCTGTCTCATTCTTTTTCTCTCTCTCTATCTCATTTGCAGATACTAGACTGAAGATATATAGCAGAGTAAGATGAGAAAAAGAATTAGAAATTTATTCATAATTATTTATGGAAAATCTACTACATACCAGAACATCTGCCAAGTTTTGGGATAAAGCAGTAAAAAAAACAGACAACGAGACATGTCCACTGAGTAAGAAAAATCAGAAAAAAATCGCAAATAAATAATTGCCAAATATGGTCAGTACCATGATGGGTGTTTTGAGAAAATATTACATTACATGGATTTGTAGTACAGATGGACAGATGGACGTGTCAGGGAAGGGTTCTCTGTGGGAATGAAAATGAGATTTTAAGGGAGACCAGACTTTGAAGGTTAGTTAACCAGAAAAACTCAGTGAAGAGTGGTGCGAATGACATTCTTCAGGTGGAAACATGTAGAGAAACCCGGAAATGGGGAAAGAAACTCAGCTCATTGGAGGAAGAGTGACAAAGCCTGTCTTTTCACTGTAAAGTGAAGATCAAGGGGAATGGTTGAAATGGTTGAGACCAAAGAGAAATTTGAGTGCAGATTCTATGGGTCTGGTAGTCTGTGATAAGCACAAGGGCTCACAAAGAACTTGAAGTAGGAATTGACAAAAATCAGATATTCATGTCTTCTGCACAGTAGAGGAAAACCAGCCCAAGTGGAAGTGGGAGACCGGCTAGATGAAGAGATGGTGACTTGGACTGTGGAGCTGAAAATAGAAATGTAGATGGTTGAGGTGTATTTTGGGTGTAGGAAGTATATGTAAGGCTTTCCAAGTTTCTGTGATTATTGTGGAAAGTAAGAAATAACATACATATCTTAATAACCCAACCTAAATAATCATGACACATGACATTAAATACAGTAAAAGGATGGTGGTAGATTCGTATATGTTAACATGAAGAGATCTCCAGGATATTATATTAATTGGAAAAAAAATTCTCAGAATCGTTTTAGTATTGCCTTGTTTTACAAAAATAGAAAACAAAATCAAACAATGTACATATGCATACACAGGGAGGAATGTATAAGTTAATTAAACAATGATTATTTCTGGAGAAATGAATGGGAGTATGATTTCACATTTGCTCTGTATCTCTTGGTCATATATAAATTGCTCTTAGAACAAACATGCATTGTTATGCTTCATATGTTATTTAAAAATTAAGGTATGCTGTCTAAAAAAGAATTACCTTGGAAGATGATACTCCTAATTTTAAGTTAAATAGGACCTCTAATCATAAATCTTCTAATTCAGTGATGAAAGTTTAGATCCTCAAGCAGTGCCTCCAATATTTAGAAGTTGTATTATCTCAATGAAGCTAGTTATATTGCCCTAGTGTCCTGAATATTTGACTTTTTCTGCATCTCCATTTTCCTATCCTTCTCTTTGGAGGATAAGTTTGAAAATGAAAACATTTGCCAAACTCCCCCACTATTAAGGGTTTGGATGTGGATTGGGCTCTTCTAATTGGAAGAACTCATGGGATATTTGAGAGAAAAAGTAGATGGTAGTTCTCTATGGCAGTGAGGCTGGGAGTGGCGGTGGGATAAGTGTGACTAAAAGAATGTGAGCCTCAGTACTGGCTAGACACTCTATGGACACGTACCCAGCTTCATGGTTGGGTGGCAGCAGTGGTGGCAGGACTTTTAAGCCAATAGTCTAGCAGGCTGACTACTCCTTCTACTCCTTCAACCTCTCTTCCCTCTCAATGATTTTATGAGCATCCAGTTCCCTACATTATATCCCTTTCTGTTTGATATACTTAGGATAACTTCCTCTTCAGGCACGGAAGCCTGATTAATACACCCACTTTCTCCATATGCCCTTGTGTTCTCAGATAACTATTACTGGGAGCTACAGGAAAATTTAGTCATCTAGGACCCCCCTCCCATATCTTTTGTGAGGTATCATCTTCCCCAGATGTTTGCACCATTGTCAAATGGGAAAATTAGATACTCAGGTTTACACTTTGTGCTATTGTGTCTCACCATCAAAGGCATCTCTCTCTATTAAACCATCACCTTCAGTATAGGCACTTAATCTAGTTCTCTAATCTTAAGGACACAGACACACAGACACACACACAGACACACAGATGCACAGACGCACACATCTTGCTTCAACATCTGTGCCATCGACTCTCCCAGATCTCTATTCTCCGGTATTGAAAACTTTCTCGAAATATTTGCCTATACTTACTTTCTACTTTCTCATTTCTTTGTACTCTTAAATCCATTCCTGTTAATGGCACTACTACATCCTCATTTTCAACCTCAACTCCAAAAGTTACACTTACTCCTGTTTTCTCCTTATCTGTCACATCTGCCTTGTCAGCAGTGTATCACAGACCTGCTCATTTCTCTCCATCTTCATTGTCACTCCCTCAGTCCAAGTTGGCCATCAACTCTCACCTGGACAACCACAATGACGCTCGCAAATTCTTCCTCATTTCATCCCTTGCTCCTTCTGCAACCCATTCCCAATAAAATAATCAAAACAATCTTTTAAAAACTTATACTAAGCATTTACTGCCATAATTAAAACATTCCTATAGTTTCCTCTAACACTGGGTCTGAATTCCTTAACCTTGTTCACACGGTACCACATAGTGTGATCTGGCCATCTTTACCCTCATGCGATTCTCTCACCTTCACTGCATGCCAGGCACACTGGCTTTCCTTCTATTTCTTTACAACCAAGCTCCTCCTAATCATGTCATTCTCCGTGCTTGGAATGCTCTTCCCCATATTCTCCACTTAGTTCATTCCTTGTCATCTACCTAGTTCCTGGCCTAATATCACCTTTCTCCTAGATCATTCTATCTAAATTAGAAGCTCAATAAACAAACCTGTTTATTCCATAATAGCACTGATTAAACTCTGAAATGATTTTTATTTTAATTTTATCGTCCTCTCACAATAGACTAAATGAAAACAGGGATCTTAACTGTCTTTTTTCCTCCTTTATCCTCAGAACCAAGCAGACTATCTGGAACATAGGTTGTGTTCAAAAAATATTTATTGAAAAATATAAATCACATCTTCTGATATCCAGAGCAAACAACTTTGTTCCTTTCACCAAGACAAACAATAGATGAACCTGAATAACTCAATTGTTATTCATGAATCTTAATTACTTTCATCCTTCCCTCATGTCTCCATTGTGTATTGGTTTCTTCAGTAATAGGTATTCTGTTTTCAATATTAAATTTAAAGTATCCTTTGTATTAATTTAAAAAAAGAAATGCTACTTCATCTTCCTCATAGCTATTGTTAATCTGCTTATGTTGCTATTACTGGTAATGCTTTCTTAGATCCCTTATCTAGTACAGTATCTTAATTTCAGAATTACTGTCTTGTTTGTGAAATATTCTCTATTGAAGAAACACACAAATCAGAAGACTTGATTTTAAATTCTAACTGGGTGATTTGGGGATAAGTAATATAAGCTTTGGGCTTGATTTCTTCATCTGTTGAATTCAAGGTTGAATTAGGAGATCCCCAAGGTGCCTTTCAATCGAATTGTTCTAGAATGTTAAGACAGAGAGGAGAATAAGAGAGTTGCATGACAAAGAAGGCCTAAAACTGAGCAGACATCAAAAAAGATGATGAAATATAGATAACTACCATAGACATTTTAGTAATAGTCCAACCTCTTCTAAGTCATCTAATAATATCTTGTATTTTTATCATCCTGGATTACATTGCGGTTTAGACTATTGCAATACTCAAATGCTAAGGTAGGTCACCACCATCAGTCCCAACAAGTGTAACAGCATTACACAGCACCTTTCATCTTAGGCTCTCAAGTCACTTAGTAAACATCAATTAAATTTCAAAACTTCCCTATGCTGGTATTACTGTGCCCATTTAACAGATGGAAAAGTGAGCCATATTCTTGTTTAAACCACAAGCCAAAGCTTTCTCATTTTAAACCAGTAGACTTCCTTAAGTTAATAATTAATATGCTAGCAGAGACCTGGGGTTGAATTTAATGAATGAGAATTTCTATATGTGGTATCGCCCTGCCTGTGGGTTTATGGAACTAGTGTGGTGTCTGTGAATGTGTGTGGGTGTATATATGATGTACGAGTGATGTGATTATAAGTGTATGTAGTCTGTGGGAAAAACTAGTGCATGTGAGTGTGTATCTGTATAAATATAAAATTGTGTGTCCAAGCTTTTTTTTTCTAATTAAAAAAATTTTTTTAGCTGCTTTTAACACTTCTGGCATTCCCTTCACCATCCATTCCCACCACCAGCTCTTTTTCTGGTATTGATTTCATTTGTCCACAATTTTTTCTTTCTCTGCCAATGGACGCTCAGAATTCTGCTCTCTAATTTTTATTCTCACTGCACATACAAACTCTTGTGATTCTTACCACTGTTCCACTGTTTCTCTGTATGCTGGTATTACTCAAATCTCTTCCTCCTATGGTTTAACTCTCTTCCCTAGGTGTCTCCACTTACCATAGACATCTTTCTACTTAGATATCCCACCATTATATTAAACTCAGGGCATCCGAGAATATACTCATTAATTCTCTCTCTCCCAACCTAAACCTCTTTTTCTTACTCATCTAAGAGATTAGCAACTATCCAGATACCTAACACAGAAACCCAGAATTCATTCTCCATTTCTCCATTTCCCTCACCTTCTACAGTCAAACAATAAGCAAATCCTGCTTGCTAGGTAAGATTCAATTCCCAACTTCTTCAGTCTCTGGATTTCTCTTACTATCCCTTCCATCTCCTTTGAACAGGCCACTGTAATCTGCTGCCTATATGATGACACGGGTCTTCAAATAAATTCTCTATCCAGCCTGATGTCAGATTGACTTTCATATGACAGTAACCTGATCGTATCTCTCCTAAATGAAGTCCTTCAATGGCCCCATCCCCATCACTATTAGAATCAAGTCCAGTCCACATGATTTTCAAGATCCTACATGATCTGGGGTGCCTGGGTGGCTCAGTCAATTGAGCATCTGCCTTCGGCTCAGATCAGGATCTCAGAGTCCTGGGAATCGATATTCACATTGGGCTTTCTTGCTTAGTGGTGAGCCTGCTTTTCTCTTTCCCTATGCTGCTTCCCCAGCTTGTGCTCTCTTTCTATCAAATAAATAAATCTTAAAAAAAAAAAAAAAGAAAATTCTACATGATCTGACTTTTGCAGACCACATCATGATCACCACTTGCTCTTTCTCTTTTCAAGGGCTGTCAACCATAATGATATCTTTCTGTCTCCATTTATGTACATATGTATCATTATAAATAAATAGATATTGCATATGAATATGTATGTATGTGTGTGTGTATATATACGTATATATATATAAAATTATATTCAATTTCTTGAACTTGCATGTTCCTTACTCTGATTTTTCTACACCTCCTCCTGTCTTTGTTTGGCTCATCCCTATTTCTCCTTCAGGTGTTAGCTTAAAAATCACTTCCCTTAACAAAGTCGGCCTTGTTTCTCAAGGCAGCTACGTGCTCGCAGAGCTCACTGTGTATCACTTACCATGCAGCGTGGTCATTACCTTTGTTTGTGTGATTTTCCACCCTAGACTTTTAATTTGGTGAAGCAGAATATGGGCCAGATACATACTGAGTCAAACAAACTGTATTAATATAAATAACCCAGGAGCAGTAGGTCACTCAGTATAAATAGTATATTTTAGTAGAAAAATATTTACTATCTCCTTAAATTGTTTACTACATGCCAGATACAACTGTAATGATACTAATTTTCATGTGTGCTTTATGAAAACAACCTTGGATTTGCAGTCCTGTACATCGTTATACCCAGGCAGGAGAACTTTCTGCCACAGTCCTGTATATCTCTTTATACAAGGTGGGAAATCCTTGGGACTCTGAGAACCATGTACAGGTTCAAACCTAGAAATCCCTACCCAAGCAAGCTAAGTCACCTTTCCTGGCAAAATCTTATTCTTGGGATATGTCTTTTTGAGAGCTACATGGGCAGCTTTATGTGGGAAAGATTACCAGAGGGCAATTGACGATTGACATGAGGATGGGACTTCCAAATGCATGCCAAGGTAACCCATGGTGCTGATGAAAGTGGAAAGAGAAAGGGGAGGCAATAAGGAGAGGTGTCAGAGATGAAAGTGAGCTGTGGATCCCCAAGGGTGGGTTTTATGAAATTTGTATCTGGCCATCTTGGTTGTTATGAAATCTGTTTGTCAAGGTGGGAAGACATATTTTACTAAATAGTTTGTCAACTTGATTTATAGCCTTTAACTATTTAAACATATGTCATGTGTCCAGTCATACTCTTGTACAGATACACAGGTTCTAGATGATTTGGGGGTTTTGTAGCATAGTATGAAACTAACTATTAAAGCGTCCCTTAATTTCTTGATAACTCTCATTAATATTTTATACCAAGAGTAAAATATATTTCAGTTATACCTCAACTCAAATCATGGTTTTTGTCCTAATACAGAAAACCAATAACTATTGCATAGAGTTTACCTGTCCTTTGACATAATCATAATGAAAGTGCTTCAGCAGAGTTCCCCATGCTGATTTTCATGGTAGGGAAGAGACTAACTTAACTCATATCTTGTTTTTGTGTGCACATGTTTTTGGTTTTTTGATTTTTGGGGTTTTTTGGTACCTCTCTTTTTATAGAATTGCTGTGTTTCAGCCACCCAAACTCTCTTCTTGGTAAAAGGAAGCCAGGCTTCCTATTATTTTCTGTGATAGTGTTTTATTTTGGTATAAGAATGTTATATATATTAGACAATGCACATTTTTAGAATTTACCAGATCCTTAAGGAGAATTCTGCAAATATGAACTAATTTAGGCCTTACAACACTTTGAGATAGGTATCATTATCATCCCCATTCTACAGATGAGAAAATGTGGGCAAAAAAGGCTGAGCAATTTCCCAAAGTCATCACCACATATCTAGCAAATAGCCAAGTGAATACTCAGATGCAGGCGGTTTAGTCTAGGAATGTGACCCCCAAACACGACTCCATTACTGCTCACAATTGTTCACTTCTTTTTTTTTCTTTCAGTTTTATTGAGTGTTTACTTCTTAAGGGCATGGATCATGGGCTTTTCTTCAAAAACTAAGAGCATAAAATTTTAACAATTAACTGTCATTAAAGGAGCAATTACTAGTCTGACTTGACAGCTTACTAGAGCTTAAATTTGAAGTTGTATAATTTAGGTTTTTGAAAACCTTTATTATACTAGCTGCGACTTTGCATGAATATTATACTTTATACTTTATTATACTTTATGCAATATCTTTTCTTCAAGAAAGAGAACAGGCTACCATATTGCTTTATTTTGGGGGGGGGAGAAACCAGCTGAGTTACATTTGAAAGGACTCAGAATAATAATACATCGACACTTACAAATTCCCTTTCTCAACTTTCCCATCATCAGAGGGACATGATGTTTTTAGATATTTACAGGATATTTACAGGAGCACCGGCACCTGAACTAACATCTCCAATATAAATGGATGAATTTATGTAAATGCAGTAGATAAAATGAGTCTATTCAGCTGAAAGAAACAAATCTGAAAGGAACAAGTAACATGGACATGCTTGTTTCATAATATTTGTGCATATTTCTGTTTGAAATTGGGATAGTCCAAGTTTATCCTTAATAAGACAACTACATGTGTTGTGAAGTGAATTGCGCAGTTTTCATTTCAGTCATCTCCGTTGCAATAATTACTGTACATTCCCATAAAGATTTAAAATACATATTGTGTAACTTTTGAATATAAATGATTCTCAAGGAATAATCTGTAAGGATATGTAACAGTCATTCACCTACTTGATTGTGTAAAAAAAATCCATTTCACATTATATGACCTTATTTTGTAAGCCAATAGCTAAAGAATATGTTATGAATTTCCAATACAATATAAATAGAATATCATAATCTATAGAATAAGAACTGTTCTTGAATGTTAGGAAGGTGTCCATCTTTTCTCTCAATATAAACATAGAAGAATATTATTTGGCCTAGATCAGTTCCTTTTATATAAATTAGACTGGAAAATTGCATCAGCTTTATTTAGAAATATCCACAAGAGAGATAACTCTGCTTATTGAGGTCATTGCTGTGACTACAGTAGTGACTTAAAAACCAGTCTCTCACTTAAGAAGTTTATTATGGAAAGTAATTAAACTTTGCCAAATTTAGGAGAAATTATAAAGGCTAAAAACACTTTTGTGTTTCTGAAATCAATACCTAAAAGATAAAAGGCAAAGTATATTTTCAATCCAAAAGATATTTCATCAATATAAATATTCAAGTTGCATTACTTTTCCCATAAATGAGGGAATAATTTTTTCAGCATTTGAGAAAGCTGATGCTTACCTCACCTCTGCTTGGACAGAACAGATCATAGTTAATTTAAATACAGGTTGCACCAGTTACTCACATGCAAATACACATATACACACCTTCATATACATATATATGTGTATATATATATATTTATAATGAAATTCATATATATATATATATATATATATATATATACCCCCCCAAGCTCCCTCTTCTATTTTTGGTTTTAATTAGGATACTAAGAGATAATTATTTTTTAAGAAGTAGATTTAGAACAATAGTTTCCAGGCACTTGAATTTCAGTAAAGTAATATCACACCTCAAAAAATATATATGTAAAATATAGTTACATAAAAATATATATACATAATCTGTGGAATAACATAGGATTGCCATCTTTTAAATTTGCCAACTAAATCATTCAAATCAAAACACAGAAGCTAAATATTCTATTACACTATTACCACCATTTCAATGGTGGTCAAAGGAAATCAAAAATTAGTCAGAAGGACATAATCTAAGATTATTGGATAATTCTTATAAAAAAAGAAAAACTGACAACTTTGTTTCATTTTCTACCCAAAAGCACAAAGCATTTGGTGTCCCTTTCTGGTTTCATGAAATGGAAATAGTATTTAATTCCCTATTTTAAGCAAAAATACTTCTATTATTTCTCTTCTTCCTCTTTATTCTTATCCCCCTCCCTCCCTCCTTTATTCATTTATTCATTCATTCAGTTTATAAATAGAATATCTCCTATGTGTCAGGCTCTTTTGTAGGTACCAGGAATTCACAGTGAGAAGAAATTCCTGCCCTCATGGAACTTACCTTAGTGAGATCTATTAGAAAATCATGTTGATTCTACCACCATTGTATATATTCCCAATATGCCTACTTTTCTATTTCTGCTGTCACTATTATCATCTCTGCACGGTTCCTAACTTACAATCAATATTCTTTTATACAGCCACACCTTGGTTGAGGTCTATCATTCTCAATGTAGTCAGCAAGATCTGTTCAAAACCTGGATCAGTCTCTACCGTGCTTAAGACCCCCCCATTCCCCACTCCCCACCCGATGGATGGTTCTTCATAACTTATAGCCTTTCCACCTATCACAGCATCAAAGTCAGTCTGGCCCCTCCTACCTCTTCTAACACGTATTCTCTAAAATTCAACCACATTGACCCCCTTTCTGCTTTCCTTGCATTCCACACTGACTCCTATTTTAGGGTTTTCCATTAGCTTTGCTCTTGCCTTTCTCCCAGCTCTGTAAGAAACAAAATATTCCTACTAAAGTATTATGGAAAATTATGATCTCACATGAAAATAGGTGGTCTGAGGCTACTTATTTCAGTGTCTCGTTAGGGGTGTTCTTTGAAATTGACATTCTGGTGGAGAAGGAAAGATAAGAAAGATAGTAAATAAGTAAAATACACAGTGTACAAAATGGTGATAATCTTATGGAGAAAAATGAATCAAGACTGGGGGATAAAATAGAGGTGTGTAGGCAGCTCTAAATGGTGACACAGAAATTGCTCCATAAATATCCATGGCTGTCCTTACTGTGGTTTTCTGTTGTTAACTGAATGGGAAAATGGAAAGATGTCACAGATTTGTATTTCTCATCTCTGAAGTAGTAATCACTTTCCTTTTCTTTTTTTAAAATTATATTATTTTTTAAATTTTTATTTTTGAAGCAGGATCCACACCCAGCTTGGGACCTGCACTCACAACCCCAAGATCAAAAGTTGCCTGCTGCGCCAACTGAGCCAGCTGTGAAGTCGGAAGTGAAAAGACACATGCTGTACTGGGGGCATCCGTCTCCCTTGCACTCCTCCATCACTTTATCCCAACAATGTCAAGAAGTTTCCCTAACTAATGAACATTTAATTTCACTTTTGGAGAGCCACATTTCTTTCTTTCTTTTTTTTTTTTTTTTTTTTTTTTTTGAGAGAGAGAGCGCGCAAGCAGTGAGAGGAGAGAGGAGAATTTTAAGCAGGCTCCATGTCCAGTGCAGAGCACACTGTGGGGCTTGATCTCATGCCCTGACATCAGGTCCTGAGCCAAAATCAAGAGTCCTCAGACTTACCTGACTGAGCTCCCCAGGTGCCCCAAGAAAATGTTTAAAATATGGGGCAAAAGTAAAGAAAACCAAATTTGAGTTATCCCTAAAGGGATTTACTTTTTGATACATAAGAATCCATTATCAAAAAGTTCATCTCATTGTGAACCAGTTTATAAAATACGGAATAAATACTAAAATGAGATAAGTTTATGGAAGTATTGTACAGGGAATTTTTTTTAAAGATTTTATTTATTTATTTGCCAGAGAGAAACACAGTGAGAGAGGGAACACAAACAGGGGGAGTGGGAGAGTGAGAAGCAGGCCTATGTCAAGGCTGAGCCCTGTGTCAAGCCCTGTATCAGGCTGAGCAGGAAGCCTGACACAGGGCTGGATCCCAGGACCCTGGGATCATGACCCAAGCAAAAGGCAGACGCCTAACAACTGAGCCACCCAGGTGCCCCATGGGAATTTCTTTTAAGATGTTTTCTTTCCAGCATGACAAAGAGTTTTGGGTTTTTTTGTTTGTTTGTTTTGTTTTTTAAAAGATTTATTATTTATTTATTTATTTATTTGACAGGGAGAGAGATCACAAGTAGGCAGAGAGGCAGGCAGAGAGACAGAGGGAAGCAGACTCCCTGGTGAGTGGAGAGCCAGATGCAGGGCTCCATTCCAGGACCCTGAGCTGGAGGCAGAGGCTTAACCTACTGAGCCACCCAGGCGCCCCTATGACAAAGAGTTTTAATACAAAAATTAGGTTTGCCCATAACTTTTGAAAAACATAATCAGTTACAAAAACTATAATCTTAGGTAAACTTTTAAACAATGTTGCATAGGATTGCTGTTGACTGTTGCAAACCTTTGGGTCTACAAACAAGAAATCGTGCACATGCGATTGCATTTGTATTTGATGATACACAACATGGAGCAAGTGTGACTGTTTCTCACATTTCTGAAGAAATACAGCCAGCTTTTGCAGTTATTAAAGATCTTAATTTTCCAAAATAATATTTTCCTCCTTTAACTTCCCCATTTCCTAACTCAAACCCACTAACACAAACATTTCCTATAATTTTCTCACTCTCACTTGACATAGCTGTCCTGAGAGCCCCCTAATTTACTAAATAAATGTTAATAAATAGTTAACTCTGTTTTGCTGTGCATTTTCATTGTTTTCTATCTGCATGCATTTTTAATCTTCATTTGTAAGCCTTGGAACGATTCAACGGCAATGACATCTACTTTTGTCTTTTTAAGGAGTTTGTCTAGAAATAATTTTTAAAATCTACTGTGATATGATCATTTAAAAGTATAAATAAAAATGTGAGATTTCTCACGTTCTTATACTCCATTTTCCTTTCCTACTCTTAGCACAAATTTTAAAATGTGTGGCTCTGTTAAAAATATCACTGAAGAAGGATGTAAAGCCATCGGAATCAATGAGAATATTAAAAAGCCCTATTTATTTAGTCTTGGACACACTTTCCAGTTTGTACACTGCTTACCATTTTCCTTCAGATAATGTATTTTCTTCCTGTCTTTTCTTCTAAAGAGTTGCATTCAGGGGTGCTTGGGTGGCTCAGTTGTTAAGCATCTGCCTTTGGCTCAGGTCATGATCCCAGGATCCTGGGATCGAGCCCTATATGGGGCTCCCCCTTCCACAGGAGCCTGCTTCTCCCTCTCCCACTCCCCCCTGCTTGTGCTCCCTCTCTCACTGTGTCTCTCTCTGTCAAGTAAATAAATAACATCTTAAAAAAAAAAGAGTGGCTTTCAAAGAAACTTTTAATTATTTGAATAGCTTCATTTTTAATTTCTTTTGTTCTTCCAGTTTGCTGCTGCCTTCACTATCAGTCTCCCCAACTTCCCCTTTTTATGCCATATTTGAAAGTTCCAGTTGGCTTACTTACCTGCAATAATAAGGAAGAGGGATGTTTTAGATTATGGTTTGCGTTGCAAGGATATCCCTGGATCATTGCACACTGGATTTAATATGAAAACTGTATTTGGAGTTGTTTGATTTGCAGAAATAACAAGCCTAAATGCTTCACTTTCTAATGGTAATTAGTTTTCAACCCAGACAGTCTGGATAACTATGTATTTATTACCTTGTAAAGGACTATCATAACAAGCCCTTAAGCATTATTTGAAATTAATAAACTAAAGTAGGAGGAAACCCTTTACTTTCCCATAGCAACATGAACTGAGTTATATTATTTTATTGCAAAATTTAACTTTTCAATTATAGGTTTACTAAATTAAGAGGCTTGAAAAGCATAAAAAACAATTATTAGTTTCTTAACACGGTAGATGACTAATGCAATGAGTCCACTTTACTATATAGAAACAGGTTTTTGGTTTTGTTTTTTTTAAAGAAAATTCTTTCTTTGAATCACCTGAGAATAAACCTTGATTCACAAATAAGTCTTGTTTCTGTCATATTAATATAGTACATATTTAAGTAGGGTTTTCTAAATTAGGTAAAAGTAAATCTTACACAAGAATCTTACTCTTCTTTTTAAGCTTATGTTTTTATTTTTCTAGTTGAAACTTGCAAGTAGAGAAATTTAGTTGTAGAAAATCTGCAAATATAAAAAAATGCAGTAGTCTGGATTTGAGCTAAATAACAATTGCCATTGATGATTACGTTAGATTTAAAAGATAAGATTATGTATAAATTGGGTTAATTGTGTGGAGGACAAAAACTCTTTAACCTAATTCTCACCACCACAGACTGAGGGGAGAGAGCCGGTGTTAATAAGCCCCAGCAGAGAGGAGTAATGTGATCCTTTTACTGCCAGACTGACCCAGTGCTATG
>PISX010016205.1:0-46893 GCA_004024625.1 Mellivora capensis
CGGAAATGCATTTTTAAAATTAAGTTTCAGCACTCTAAATAGACCAGTTAATTGTATGAAATAATTATTTTTAAAGAAACTCTACAGTGTGACCCAATAGTATGCCCTATGTTAAGAAAAGAATTATTTTCATAAAATCAGACTTGTAAATAGGCAAAATTTGAGGCAATTCATGACTCTAGAAAGGCTTCATAAAAAGTTCCCTAAGAGCAAACAGTTGAGTCAACATATTTAAGGTGATTCTACCTTCCTCTGGTCAAGCCTCTATTTTAAATGATTTATTCACCAGCTCCTCTTCCTCTTGGATTCGTATCAGTGTGCAAATATTTGCTCCTTTTTATTTCTTTCACTTACCCTTTACAGAACTTACTAAGCCACACAGATTCCAGTAATGGAATCTTTTTGTGTGGATGACCCCATTTTTTTCCCTCTTGCCTTGATATGATGTGTTAGCTAGGTTCCTTTTTCTCCAACACAATACCAAACCTTTCCCTTTCAGTGCTCTCTGCTTCCAGCTCATCTTTCAACCCCCTCCAACCCAGCATCCCCGAAGTTCTCTATTAACTAGACTCAAAACCAGGGTATCTCCTTAGATCCTTTCTCTACCTTCTAGTTCACATGGTTGGTCGTGTTACGGGTGTATTTATATGGCACACTTATGGAGATGTCTTTAGATCAAGATAGATACATTTATGTAACACAGAAGGAACCTTGAGGTCAAGTTTATCCTCCTTGTTCTGGAGACAAGGAAACTCAGGCCCAGAGAATTAAGGTGACCTGAGCTTATGGAACTTTCTTACTACACAGACCCTGTGGAAGGTAGAAGAAAGGCCCCGGAGATGTCCGTGTCCTGAAATCTGGAGCCCGTGAATATATCAGTTAAATGGCAAGAGGGACTTTGCCAAGCTAAGGAAGGATCTTCAGATGGGACGATTATTCTAGATTATCCCATGTAGACCCAATGTAATCACAAGGAATCTTACAAGAGTGAGGTGGGAAGATCAGAGTCCAAGATGGAGACGTGACCATGGAAGGAGAGGCCCAGTGTGAGAGAGAACGAAGATACTTCCCTGCTTGCTGTGGGGTTGAGGAAGGGCCATGTTCCAAGGAATGCAGGCAGCCCCTTTGGAAGCTGGAAAAGGCAAGGAAATGGCTTCTCCTCCAAAGCCTCCAGAAGGAATGCTATGTTGCTGACATCTTCACTGTAGCCCAGTCTTAATCCACTGAGTGGTAGTATTTGGTAAAGTAACAATAGGAAACGGATACAGATACTGACCCCCAAGGAGTGTAAAAAGAAATGGGCACCCAAGCAGTCAGGGTAATGGTACAGCGACAGTGGACCATTTTGGGGAACCAAAGCTACCGAAGATAACATTTGGGGAAGTGCATGGAGTTTTTGCATTTTTGAACAAAATCCTGACAGATTGGAGCCATGCTGAGGATCCTTGGCAAGTGTGTCAAGGACCTCCCCCACCACTATCACCAAACAACTGTTCTCTCCTAGATGAACTCAGTAGGCTGTGATTTATTCATGAGCAGAGCACATCAGATCTTCTGTGTTTCTTCTAGAGTTGGGATTAGCCATACCTGCAGGGAGAATATGGAACCTCCCAAACCCCTGTCAAAAGCCACTTCGAAAAATCCTTCTTGCTCTCTTTCTTTCTTTGTTTTCTTTTTTTTTTTTTTTCTGAGAAAAAAAGAGGATATGCCATGAGTGAACAGGGGAGGGAGAGAGTCTCAAGCAGGCTCCACACTCGGTGCGGAGCCTGACATGGGGGTCAATCTCATGACCCTGAGATCATGACCTGACCCAAAATCAATTGTCAGCCGCTTAGGGGCACCTGGGTGGCTCAGTCGGTTGAGCATCTGACTCTTGGTTTCAGCTCAGGTCATGATCTCAGGGTCGTGAGATTGCGCCCAAAAAGTGTACTTAAGATTCTTTCCCTCTTCCTCTCCTTCTCCCTCTGCCCCTCCCTCTACTTGCACTTGTGCAAACACACACTCTCTCTCTCAAATAAATAAATGTTTAAAAAAATATAAAAATGAGTCAGACATTTAACTAGTTAAGTCACCCAGGTGCTCCAGAAATCTTGGTTGCTTTTAAATTACTAAGTCTGGCAGCCTTGACAGCTTTCCTGCCTTTCCTCATGTGCCCGTTCCAACCTTTGCACCCGTGCTTCACCAGTTTAAATCATCTTCTCTAGCTGGAACGTTCCATTCGTCACCCCTGGGGGACCACGCTATATCCTCACCTTCCCTTCCCTCCATCTCTGGCTGTGCTCCTGTTGACGCTCTTACAACCCTAAATACAGAGCACGTACTGTAGGAAGACACCCAGAAATACGGGAAATCCCTCCTAGACAAAAAGGGTGGTGTGGAGGGGAACACCTTATTTTGGGGTAAGCTTGATTAAATCCTTACCCTCTGATGTTTTACAATCCAGTTAGAAGGAAACTGGAAAAATAAATTAAGAAGGTATCGCTAAGGGACTTTTTTATGTAATTGGATAAGAGTCTCTTGAGTAAGATGAAACCTAGTAACACTTGTCTGACTAAAAGTCCATCTATAAGTTGTGATGTGTATTTCCAGGTATTTTAAGGATTTATCCACAGTGGGACACAGGAAGTTTAATTTTAGAGAGCATAAGCATGAGGACATCACTCAGGGCACCTGTTATAAATGTGGTTAAGAGATGTCTTCTTGGTGATCAAATAGTTAAACCGTGACAGCATTGATTGGAAATACTGGTACTATACTGATTTCCAATGTCAGGTAAAGTTCCAAATAGTAATTACAGAACAATTCGGTAAAACTCATATTACTTAAATTGAATGGGAAGATAAGGTGATTAAATATAGATCTGATATGTTCCACTATTTTGAGCCCTTAATTTTATGTAAAACATATAAACACATACTCTAATGTGGAAACTGGCAAGATCTTTTGGATTTGTGGGAAGTAGCAAGTGGCACAGGAAAACCTGGCTTAGGGAAGGATAACTTTGAAGTGAGTGTTGAGTTTATAAAAGATTAGTGTCATCATTTTATTTGTTTTGTTTTAAGCTGTACCTCATAGGGACAAAGAAATGTGAGTTTAATAAGGGAAGTTAATAATTTCCAAGTCAGGTGAGCATTTCATTTGTTTTGACTTACTTTTTTTGAGCTCAGAATTTGAATGGAAAGATTACTGAATTTGTATTGTATTATTGAATTTGTATTGAGGGAAATAATTTGCTTCCAAACTGATTTAATATAAAATTTTTTTGAAGATTTTTACTGTATTTTCTTTATAGAGAGAGAGCACACAAGCAGGGAGGGGTAGAGGGAGAGGGAGGGAGAGAATCCCAACCAGGCTTCTCGATGACCATGGAGCCGAATGTGGGGCTGGATCTCATGACCCTGTAATCATGACCTGATCAAGAGTTGGACACTCAACTGACTGAGCCACCCAGGGCGCCCCTCTAATGTAATTTTTAATGTAATTCTGACAAGGCTGAACTAAAGTCACTGAACACTTTGGTTTAAGCTGTGCTCAGTCCCTAAGGTGAGTCACATTAGTAAGACTTCTGATTTTTGTAAATTATTTTATTCTGTTATTTTTAAAGATTTTATTGATTTATTTGAGAGAGAGAGAGCACGCTCAAGTGGGGGCAGGGAGAAGCAGAGGGAGAAGCAGGCTCCCCAGTGAGCAGGGAGCCTGAAGTGGGGCTCGATCCCAGGACCCCGAGTTCATGACCTGAGTTGAAGGTAACGTTTAACATGGTGCCCTGGTGCCCCAAGACCTTTTGATTTTAAAACGATAACAGCACAGCGTCAGTGGGGGAGGTGCTCGCGCCTCCTTCTTACCCTGGTGGTACCTCTTGGGGTATGGAGGTGGTGTATGTCCTTTGCACCCCAGTCCTTTTTGGAGGCTCTGGGAAATAATTTGCTTCCAAACTGATTTAAATTATAGAATCTAGTCCCTTCAGGTAGATATCAGGCCGAGGTTCCTCTTTCTTTGCTGGCTATCAGCCTGGAGCCTTTCTTTGCTCCTCAAGTCCACCTGCATTCTGTCATCTTGGCCCTTCCATGGCTAAGCCAGCAGCAGCACCTGAAGGCCTTTTCACATCTCACCCCTTTTTCACATCTCACCCCTCTCAGACTTCTCCTCCTGCTGCATCTCTCTGGCCCCAGCCAGAGAGACTTCTTTGATTTTAAGATGGCTGGTGTGATTACGTTGAACCCTTCAGATAATCCAGGAAAATCTCCCTATCATAAAGTCTATAACCTTAATCACCCCTGCAGTACTTTTGCCATTTAACATGACATATTCACTGGTTCCAGGGGTGAGGGGGTAGACCTCTTCCAGGGGTTCCTTCTGCCTGCCACAGCCATAATGTGGACAGGGAGTCAGTGGGCAGAGAGGATAGGGAACCTGCTGTAGAGGTCAGTGAGAATGGGAAGGCAGACGGCAGATGGTCTTCCTTTGGCAAGTTCCAAGGAGGACTCTTGAAGGTAACTCCTCCATCCTTTGGTGCCCTGAGACCTTGCAAGTCCAACATGGTCTCGTATGCAAGGAGATCCTAGGACAGCTTATGGGATACCAAATGCTCTGTTTCAAGCAGCCCCAAGTTTTTGTAGTTTGACCCTGAGAACTTGAAACTGCAATTCATTTCGATCACTGGGATTTAGTGAATTCACTGAATGGTAAATATTTATGGTATCTGTAACATATTTAATGTTAAACCAGTGTGATCGTGGCAGGCACACTCTGCTTCATTCACAGAGACATGAAAAGTACGAATAACGACGAGCTAACATGCACGGATACTCATTACCTTTCAGACATGATGCTGTTATGTACCCTGATGGATTATCATCCTTAATCTTCATGTCACTCCTGTGAGGTGTAAATATCAGTCTCATTTCTAGACAAGTGAGATAGTGAGAAGCAAAGAAGTTAAACCATTTGCCCTAAGTCCCACAGTAAGTGGCAGAGTCCCCTGTGTGACACAAGGCCACTGGCCCTGCATCCTTGGATAGTGCTGCTGTCCTAAGAGTTGGCGGATTACATCATAACTTCACACAATTTTGATCCTACGGCCTTTTACCAGTGTAAATGAGGGCCTCTTAGTGGGCTGTTTTTATGAAGAAAGACAAATCTGCACCCTTGTGTGGTCCCTGCTTTGCTTTTGAATGATGGAAAGCAACCTTGAACGGTTATTTACTGAGCAGCTCCTGAGGGCCAAGCTCTGCGCCTCGTGTTGTGTGGGGTCCAGATGCGTAGAAGCGATAAGAAGCTCCCACAAGTAACTCCTGAGCTCTTGGGGGAGGTCCTGTCGAGCAGGGTGGGATTTGGGGTTACACCCAGCTGGGCTTGGGGGAATCTTCTGGCTTGTGTTCAGAGCCCATTAGTATTTGGCTGACAGTTTACATAACAAGAGAAACTTGTTAGGACCCAACAATTTGGAGAGTTGGCGGAGGGGAAGGATGTGGTTATTTGTAAGACAGTTCTCCAGGTATGTTTCGATCCATAGAGCATAATGAGATGGCCTTGTTCTCCTTAGGGCATCAAGCGAGGGTTTTATTCGTTCTGAAGTAAGCGTGAAATACCAGTATTTATTTGGTATTTGAATTTATTTGCAGAAGTTTAATCTTTTTCACTCTTAAAAAAAAACTGTCTACATTCTTCTTTGCTTATACAATGATCCAGAAAATAAATTTTTAAATGATGCTATTATGAGACTATAACAGATTTTTTCCAGTTTATTTCATGAAAATGTTTAGCCATGCAAAAGAATGGAAAGAATTTTACAGTGAATACCAATACTCACCACTTAGATTCTGTAATCACCATTTCATTGTACTTGCTTTATTATCTATCAGTCCATCCATTTATCTGTCTTATGCTTTGATGCATTATAAAGTACATTTCAAATATCACTGCCCTTTCCTCCAAATACAGCAGCATGCCTATCATTAATTAGTATTCAATATTTGATTTTTTTGAAGGACAGTTTACATACTAGGAAATAGACCAGTCTTAAGTGTTGACATATGCATATACCTGTGCAAATCCAAATCCCATCATGATACAGAATCTTACCATCATTTCAGAAAGTTCCTTCATGTCCCCGCCAATAAATGTCTGCCTCTATCACTTAGGGGCAACCACTGTTCAGATTTTTTCCACCATAGATTCTTTCTTGCCTCTGTAGACCTTCACATAAGTGGAATCATACAGTGTGTACACTGGCTTCTTTGTTTGCTGTAACTTGTTTTTTAGATCCATCCATTTGTTGCTTGTATCAGTAGACTGCTGAATAGTATTCCACTAGGCAAACATCTTACAGTTTATCCGTTCTCCTGTTGATGGACACACAAGTTATTTCTGGGTTTTGGCTGTTGTAAATATAGCTGCTCTGAACAATTTTATACAGTTGCTCTTTGGGCATGTTTTCACTGCTCTTGAGAAAAAAAGAGAATTGGGTTATAGGTAGGTAAATGTTTCTAGTTTCACAAGAAACTGCTAGACCTTTTCCCAAATTGGTTGTATTTTTCTGTATGCCCACAAAAAACATGTAGGAATTTGTTGCTCCACATTCTCACCATCATTTGGTGGTGTTCGTTCCTTGATTTTAGCCATTTTGGTGGGCAGATTTGTACGTAGTAGATAAGAGCGATAGATGAACAACCCAGTGCATACATTTCATTTTCCAGCTGTAATGGGCCTTCAGTTTTGAAGACTGTTCAAGCACTTTTAGAAATCAAAAGTGAGGGGGGCACCTGGGTGGCTCAGTGGGTTAAAGCCTCTGCCTTCGGCTCAGGTCATGATCCCAGGGTCCTGGGATCGAGCCCCGCATTGGGCTCTCTGCTCAGCGGGGAGCCTGCTTCCTCCCCTCTCTCTCTCTGCCTGCCTCTCTGCCTACTTGTGATCTCTGTCTGCCAAATACATAAATAAAATCTTAAAAAAAAAAATCAAGGGGCGCCTGGGTGGCTCAGTGGGTTAAAGCCTCTGCCTTCAGCTCAGGTCATGATCTCAGAGTCCTGGGATCGAGCCCCGCATTTGGGTCTCTGCTCAGCAGGGAGCCTGCTTCCCCCCTCTCTCTGCGTTGCCTCTCTGCCGACTTGTGATCTCTCTCTCTGTCAAATAAATAAATAAAATATAAAACAAATAAAAATTGAGGTTTTACCATTATGTTTATTTTCAACAATGTTTTTACGCAGACTTTTATTTTTCTTTGATAATTTATTCAGGTGTATTACATGACCAGATCATCCCCTCACCGAACATTCCATCTGATCATGAGAACCACTCGATCCCATCACCTGCCAGATGAGCCGTGGCCCATGCATGTGGAGTATGTATGTGTGTGTGTGTGTGTGTGTGTGTGTCAGGGTAGAGAAGGAATAAGAGAGAAAAAGAAAAAGTAACCTCTCGAGAGTCTAATATTTGCATACTGCTCAGGTTACGTAGGTTAAATGGATACATGGGACTAGAGGTGTCAAGTTTCGAAGCTTGTTCTCTTTATTTTTCATTTAAGACTTGATTAATTGATTGATTGATTGGAGAGGGAAAGAGAGAGAGATAGCATGCACCAAGGGAGGAGCAGAGGGAGAGAGACAAGCTGACTCCACACTGAGCACGGAGATCATGACCTGAGCCAAAATCAAGAATCGGACGGATGCTGGGACGCCTGGGTGGCTCAGTTGGTTGGGCAGCTGCCTTCGGCTCAGGTCATGATCCCAGCGTCCTGGGATCGAGTCCCACATCGGGCTCCTTGCTCGGCAGGGAGCCTGCTTCTCCCTCTGCCTCTGCCTGCCACTCTGTCTGCCTGTGCTCGCTCTCTCTCGCTGTTTCTCTCTGACAAATAAATAAATAAAATCTTTAAAAAAAAAAAAAAAAAAAGAATCGGACGGATGCTTCACCAACTGAGCCACCCAGGCGACTGGATGCTTGTTCTCTTTAAAGGAAACCTAAGGGTTACATGCTAGTTGCAAAGTGTAAGAATTGATACACTCAAACAAGTGCCAGGAACTCTTAATGACCAGGCAGCTTCTAGAAATTACTGGGGACTCTTCATTAACCCTTTTGAGTCAATAGTGTATTCAGTCAATCCCTCAAAGTATTCTAGTAGCCTCTTTTTTAAAAAGTTAAGATAGTAAAATTCTAAACATCCATTCATGGAAGTCAGAAACTTTGAATCAGAGTTGAGCATACCAAGAGATCTACTGGAAAAAATGGAATTCCTTGACATTTAAAAAACTCCCCTAACAATTGGTATATCCTTTGGAGATTGAAACAAGCTATGGATGTTTCCTTATTTCCCTTGCTTGTGCCATTAACCTGTAAGATACACATTAGACGTTTCAAATGCACATGCCTGCTCACGTGCAGATTTTGTGGGATCAGGTTGTGCCCAGAGATCCACGTCTGGGATTAGGGAAGAAGTGGGTGTTTAAGTCAGGTCCTCTAGTTTTCAGTTCAATTTCTGCCCCCATGTGGCCTCTCCTAATTTTTCTTCTGTTTCCGAGCTGCCTGCCTTTCAGAAACTGTATCCACGCAAAGAACAGTGACACCGGTGCACAGTCCCCTGCTGTGTGTACTATGGCCATGTTAGTGCAGGTACTTTCCCCAAGCCCTTTGTCTTTGGATTTCTACCCAGACAGAATTAGTGGCATTAATAGGCCTTCTGTTTAAATTAAAATAGAGATTTCATAAAAGGGGGTTGTTTTTTTTTCCCCCTAAACTTAGAACATTTTTTTGCTTCTGCACTCATGAGATTCATTTGTTCGTTCTGATTCCTGAATGTGGAACCTCAGAGCCCTACAATTATTCAATGTTTAATGTGATAGAAAATCATTCTCTGGCAACTTCTGGCCCTTCTATTATCGTGTCTATGTTTCTGATATTAAGGAAGTCTGTGGTTATTCCAAGTTAGGAAAACAGAATAGCATTAGAAAAATGCAAGTCTCTTATGGCAGATATCCTAATCCAGAAGGGCAGAGTCTGCTCTTCGGGATGGCATAAAGGAAGTTACTTCTGTTTAATGTCATTTGATTATTAAAATAGCTCCATCTAATGGGAGGTTGGAGGTAAGTGGCTTTCAGATGTTCCCGTTGGAGCAAGGTTTTTCCATTTTTCTCGGTTGATTGGTCTCTTTCTTTGTTACCTACCATCTGCTGTCCATGTTTTTGAATGTGCGATAAAGCATATGGGAAAGGAATAGAAAAGTTAATGCATTCAACTGGTGAGGGTGGAGGACACGGTGCCTGCAGTCTGGTCAAGTTTACAGCCCATCTGCTGGAGCACAGGGAGCCCTTTTAAAATGTAGCTTTGCTCTCCAGGCTCTATGTGCAGAGCCCCCTCAGTCCACAGCTTGTCCAAATGTTACGAGTATGGCTGCCGCAAAATTAAGTCTCTCCTTCCTAAACCATTTCAGTTGGCGCACTAGGCATATGCTCAGTGCACGGTTTTGTGGGCACGTTTTTTCCTTTACTATAAACTTAAAGACTGCCTAGTGAAATTAAACTTAGAGAGCGACCCTTTTATTTAGCTCATTCACCTCTTGGCAGCACAGACTGTTAAAATGGCTTTTCATGCACACCTTGTATTTTGATTCTTTTGTGCTGTAACTTGGGTTTTTAGTTAGAGATAAAATTGATAAAAGATTCCTATTGTGCACTTTCTCCGCTACTGTTTGAAATAGTTTTTTTTTAACATCTTGAACCTCATTTGCCCTTTGAAATTTAAAAATAAAATCCTTGCCTATAATGATGTTTCTTTCAGTGTCTTGATGGAAATCTATTAGATGTTGCATTAAATATTAAACTTAGGCATTCTGGATCAATATATGTTAAAGTACTACATAAATGCTAAGTAAACAAGAGAAAGGAGTTACTAGATTTCAGACCGGGACATTAATTAGGTAACATTTTGTTAATTAGATGGGACTATTCCCTGCTCATATTTTCCCATTTCTAAATTCAGAATCCTTATGGAGATATTTACATGGTACAATGGCCTGGCAAGATTTCAAGCTGGATACTTCTTAACCTTCTTTTCCTTTTTGCTGCTTCACGGCTGATGAGCCATTCTTTATCCATCCATCCATCCATCCATCCATCTATCCACCCACCTATCTGCCCTCCAGCCATCCATCCATTTATCCCTCCACCCATCCATCCATCTGTCTGTCCAGCCATCCATCTACCCATGCATCTATCCACCCATCTACCCTCCAGCCATCCAGCCAGCCATCCACCCATCTATCCAGCCAGCCAGCCATCCATCCACCCATCTATCCATCCAGCCAGCCAGCCATCCACCCATCTATCCATCCAGCCAGCCAGCCATCCACCCTCTGGCCAGCAAGTCTTATACATAACAGAGAGTCTCTACTTTCCTTACCTTTCACCACTGAAATGTTGATAATGATAATCTCTTAAATTATACATTTTCAAGTGCTTTCAGGTCTGCTATCTGTTTTACTCCTCCCTCATAATCCTGAGAGGTATTCAGGAAAGAGATTATTCCTTGTTACACAGGGAGGAGAGGAGAGTGTGGCTTGAAGTCACGTGTTGGTACGGCATGAAGATGGTAATCCCACATACGTGCCCTCATCTCTCAGAATGTCTTTCTTGGTTGCTTTAGATACTCACACTCACTATTTCATTCGTTCTTTCTGCACACGGTGTTCTCCAGTCTGACGCAGTCAGCAGTCATGCTGATCTGGGCAGCAGTCATGCTAACCCACCAAGCATAGCTCCCATGTTTTTTTGTTTTTTTTTTTAAGATTTTATTTATTTATTTGTCAGAGAGAGAGAGAGAGCCAGAGAGCGAGCACAGGCAGACAGAGTGGCAGGCAGAGGCAGAGGGAGAAGCAGGTTCCCTGCCGAGCAAGGAGCCCAACGTGGGATTCGATTCCAGGACGCTGGGATCATGACCTGAGCCAAAGGCAGCCGCTTAACCAACTGAGCCACCCAGGCGTCCCAGCTCCCATGTTTATAATGAAAACAGGCATTATCAGTCACTTCTTACAGCTCCATGCTCTAGGGATCCAAAGATAATTAAGATCCAGCCCCAGCTTTTCAGGAACTCAAGCTCCCATGGGAGAAACACAGATAAACAAAAAGCACTATAGGTAGGAGCAAAGCATCTAGGGTGCAGAGGAGGGAATAACTAACTGGGCAGTCGGGGAGGCTTCCCAGGGAAGTGGCTCGTGAGCTGGCGTTTTAAGGCTAAGAATCAGGTGGAGGAGTGGAAAAAGGCACTCCTGAAGGCACACCACCATCCATGTGAATTGTAGCTTTTTTGTCGTTTATAAAGCATTTGAAAAAGAGCTCCCCCCCCACCCCGCCCAATAATCAGTGGAGTGGCTGAGCTTGCTAATAAACTCATGTCTCATACTTACTGCAGGGGCATAATGAGTCGTGGGTGTTATTCTAAGTCTGGGAACCAGTTGCCCTGTCTCATCTATCTTCCTTGCCCAAATTATTACACATTCCTTTTTCCCCTTGATCCCAGTTGGTTGGTTAATTTTCAACCAGTTATTCCAGCATCAAAGGGTCTGGTTTTGACAGCATTACTTGCCTCAACCCTAGCCTCTGCTAATCTCATGGGATTTATTGAGGACACAGTTAGTTGTCTTTGTTACTGATCTCTGTCACTTTCTTTTTTCACTCTTGGCCTGCTTTCAGTGGAGTTAATGGGAAGTATCCACAGCAGCTGAATAGTTTTCAACCTTTTCAACCTTTTCAAAGTCAACTTTAGCAGCAGAAGACTTTGAAGGTTATTGAAAATCACTGCTTCACCCCAATCTTACTTAGTTTCCATAGGGTTATTGACTGTGCACTGCTTATCTTTCCATGTGCGAAAGTGTGCAAAATAAGGAAGCTACTGCTAATTATTTAGTGATGGGATGGGAGTGATCTAGTGCCCAGCGATGAACCCTCCAGTGGTCCTCATGGATGCCATGGCAGAGGCAACTCAAGCGTGGTCAGAGGCTGCTTGGCAATCAGGAATGGCCGGAAGGTTCGCTGAATTCTCTTGCTTTTGCAAGAATTGAAAGGGAAGGGGCAGAGTGTGGTAGGGAGAACCTGTGGTTTGAGTGCTACTCATTTACTCACTCACTCATTCACGGATCCTTATTAAACCCATCCTGGTATTTGTCAGGTAGTATAAAATAGACGAGCGATCCCCACTCTTCCAGTTTACAGGTTAGTGGATGTGGTTAACTCTTCAGTTTGTGGAGCTGCCGTTTCAGGTGGAAATGTGTACTTAGGCCTGTTGTAGAGCACCTGTGTTTGACCTGGACCGTGTGCATATGGGCTTGTTCTGTGCTCTATACTGCACCAGCCCTGCCTCCCTAATTACATAGCATTTTTCTAGGTAATGCTCTAAGGACATCCTGGCTTGCTGTGTAATGCTGGTTTGCTTATAAGCCAATTGTAATTGTCACAGAAAAAAAGAGGAGAGAAAAGGAAAAATTACATAATCATATCTAAAATTGAACTTGAGAAATAGTTTCCATTCCTCCTACCATATTACTGTACATAATTTAAAGTTGACATTGCTCTGGATGGTAGCATGAAGTTCCAAACCGCTTTGAAAAATTAAGGCTAATGGACAAAGAAAAGGAAAATAGCTCTGTTACTTAGAGCAAAGTTTAAATAAAACTGAAAAACATTGTAAAATGAAATATAATGTGATGAAAGTCATACTCGATAACTTTCTGAGGTTTCTTGCTTGATCTCCACATTCCCGGTGGGTCTGGGGTGAAAACACGAAAAGCCAGCCAAGCTTATCCTTCTAACCACCGCTTCCCAGACTTCGAAGTGGATATGAGTCACTTGCTGATCTTGTTAAATGCCGATTCTGGGTCACTGGGTCTGGGGGGACCCCTCAGATGCTTGAGCTCTTACCATGCTGCTGGCCACTGGACCACACTTGAGCTACTGAGTCTGTTCAATGCACAACCTTTCCTAATATTTAAAACAGACAGAAGCAGACCCGTTGAATCTGGCTACTTCTTCCTTAGATTTTTAACTTCATGTTTAAGAAAGCTACTAGAAGATTTATTCTCACCTTATTCAAAACCTAGCTTCAAGAGAGATAGGCAATTTGTATATTTAATGTTGTGGTAGAACCCAAGTGACTTGCAAGCGATTGCACACCTTTTTTGGGGTGAGAATTCCCGTTTGGTTGCTCCATTCGTATAATTAAAATACTCATCTATTATGCACTTTCTATGTACATGATAAAAGCCCTATATAGCTCTTAGTGACTTTTGGTTTGCGGATCTTTAATCTGCCTGTCACCAGTGAGAGGTGGGCTACCTCTAGTCATGCTGCATGTGTTTTTGACCCAATAGAAACTATTTCAGGGGAGCAGCAGAAATACGGATACTGTCCCGGTTCTAGTTTGTATTTGATATTGTACTTTTCATACTTTTTTTTTTAAGTGGAGTACGGCTGTTACAAACTGTAAATAGAGCCTGTCCATTTTTATCGGTTTTATGTTAGTATAATTTTTAGTTTTGGGCAGATGGCATCTTGAAGACGTCATTTATTGCCTGCTGTTTGGGCTTGTTTAAATAAATAATAGTTGACTCTTGTTACTTGGATGTAGAGGCCTTGATTTTTTTCCCATCTTTTTTTTTTTTTTTTTTTTTTTAAGGCGTAGCCCACGACTTAGACCTGTGAGTTGCTGTCTTTGAAAGAAACGTGGCTTTTGCCAGGCTTCCTGGCGGCAGCAGGCCTGCACCCACCCAGGCTGCCTTGGCTGGCCCGTCCTGCTGTGGAAGGCAGTGCAGGGTCTGCTGCGGCAATGGAATTCCTAAGTGGCCTTTTTGTAATTTATCTCCCTGGAGATTCTTGGCTGCCTGCAGAGTCCCAGAAGGCCTTGGGGGAGACGGGTAAAATGATGGTCTCTGTGAACGCTTGTCTTTCCAGATCACGGGGTTTTTATTTCTGTTTTGTGTTTTTGAATGAGTGAGGTAGAGTTGAGTACCTGAGCCCCCTTCTTCCTGAACTGTTCATTTCCTTGCCTCCAGAAACAGTACCACTTGCCAGGTAAGAAAGAGCCAGCGTGCTCAGGAGCAAACCTGAGACCCAGCCGTGCCCAGTGTGTTTATACGCAGGGAGTCAGGTTCATGGAGGGGGTAGGAGGGAGAGGTAGGGAAGAGGCACCCCTAGCCCAGGCACATGGGGTTCCAGCTTTCATTCTGGAGCCGGTGGTCAGCATGCCCCAGCCATGGCCCCCTCTGTGTATCTTCTGCAGATCTGGAGGCCTTTCCCACCATAAGGGCAGACCTGGGAAGGCCCCCACTGCCCCCACTGTAGGCTCCAGAGCCCCCTCAGCTCTTCAGTTCTTTCACTGCACTGCCAGAAAGGGGCCGTCTGCACTCAGTCTCTCCACTTGCTCACCCCAGACTCACCCTGTAACCCTCCGTTGTCCATCCCCATCCCCACCACTCAACAGTAATGCCTTTGCCAAAGCCCAAGCTCAGCCCACTCTCCTCTGACACCGGTACTAACATCTCCGTGACGTGCTGTCCCCACTCCCATGGCAGGAGCGTCTCCCGGCTTCTCTCCTGCTAGGGCTGCTCTTTCTTAGTCCCCTTCGGGTCCCTCCTTTCCTCTGCTTCCCCTTAAGAAAAAGCTGCGACCTAGGGTTCCATCCCTGAACCCCTCAGAGCATCCGCTCTACAGTGGGGCCTCAGTTTCCAGCTGTCATCAGATGTACCCGCAGACCCTCCCCCCACCCACACACCAGCTGGGTTCTAGTTGTGGAGGTCTCCATTCAGGGGAGTCCAGCATGCTCAGCGGAGTGCTTTGGCCCCACTGACACATCTTCCCTCTTCTGGAGCATCAGGCGTCCTCCCCTTCAGGAGCCGTCTCTGGTTTCCCCTTCCTCCCCGGGTCTGTGTGCAAACCGTTGCTATTTATTCAACAAATATTTATGGAATGCTTCAGTATTCTGGGCACTGTTCTAGGTGCTGGGGGCACATCAGAAGACTCTTGCCGCCCTGCGTGGAGCCGCTGTGTGTACACGCCAGTCATCCGTCTGTCTCTCCTTGAGGCCACAACTGCCCCTCCTCATCTGGTCCTCCGTCTCTGTTTGCTGAAAGAGCAAATCCGGTTACGCTCATTTTCTTCTCCCCTCTTTCCACTGTGTCTCTCCTCCATCTCGCTCAGGAGCAAAAGCAGGAAATAGAACTTCATAATTACAAGATTAGCCAGATACAGTTTCATCACTGTTTCTGGTTTCTATATGCAGTTTGTTGAACTTTCGTGTGTGAGTGTGGTATGGAGGGTGAGCTGAATGCTGCCTTTGTTTGATAAATTTGCTCAGCTGCAGCCAACAACAAAAGTTTCTCTTCTGCTGTGTCCTTTGTTCAGAGCTAAAGAACTCTGTTCTTTGAAAAGTGAGAGAGAGGGACATTCAGCTTAAATCTTATTCTAGATAGCCCCTATGCCTGTGACTACCAAAGCATTTTGGTGGGGAACAAACACAGGGTTTTCAAATGTTTGTATCTTGTAATACCATCATCCCTTTCTCCCAAAACAAAGTGACACAAAGCAAGAAAGCCAGACCATTTGTTTTGGGACCATTACCAATGGAGCTGCCAGATAAAATGCAGCACACTCAGTTAAGAAGCATTTCAGACAAACAATAACTTTTTAGTATAAATATGCCCAAATATTGCATGGGGCATAATTACACTAAAAATTATTTGTTGCTCATCTAAAATTCAAGTGTAACTGGACAATCCTGCATTTTTATTCACTAAATCTGGCAACCCTTATCGTGGGCAAAAGGCAGTTGTTAGGATTAACCACTTTTAGCTCTAGTTTCAGTCATGGTGATTTTCAGAGGAGTGTCTCAGTATTTGATGAGGCTGTAGCCTTTGCCAGCTTAAATCTCAGAGCCACTTCTGGAACATTCCTCAACCCTAATTAAGCGGGAGGAACAGTGGGAAGAAGGCTTCCTCCTTCATGACACCTCCTTCAACCTGGAGGCATGACACCAGGCCCTAAAATGTTGTTTGGGTGGAGAGGTGAGATCACAGATGTCAACCCAGTCTTCCATCCTTGAGGTGGCTTGCCTGTTCCAGGAGCGGAAGTTGTCTGATATATAAATATATTCAGTTAAGCGATTATTAAATATGCATTTGAAAGGCAGAGTGGGAGAACCTGTGTCCACCTTCAAGATGCTCACAATCTTGGAAGCAACAAAAGCACTCCGGGGTGGGAGGGGCCCACCCCGGGTGGACACTGTAATTAACCAGGAACATTACCAGGACTCACCCCAGAGATCTGAGTCTGAGGTCTGGTGCGGCCTGACTATGGGGAATTTTTCCAAAAGCTCTCTCTTTGATTCTGCTATCAGCCAAAGTTGAGTTTTGCTGAGTTTCAGCATTGTGTGTTGTCTGGAAATATTCTGAGGACCAGCGTGGAGATAAGTGACAGAACCTTCACTTATGGAGTAAACACAGGGCAGGTTTCATTCTGGGCCATGACTCTAAGGCGAGACTTCCACATGGCCCAAATAATCAGAAACCCATGCGTGTACCAACTACATTTTAAAAATCATGTGTAAATGGGACTATAGAGGGTCAGACCTGGCACATTGGAGTGTCTCAGATTGGAGTTAAAATTTTATGGGAGCTGTATTCACGCTTATTTTCCACTTGTTTTCAGTCCTTCCTTCCGTGCACTTTGTTGCTGTAATTGGAGGGGCATTAACCTGGGATGGTTAAGGTGATGAATGGGAAGCCGAGTGTAATTGCGTTCCAGCGCTGACTGATACAGGCTTGTGGCAGGGTCCTCGCTGAAGGTCACACAACAAATGGAGGAGACAGGCTGTCGATTACACCCTTCTCCAATCAGGGTGCCTCCTAATTATGCTAACAAACTTAGCCTATTGCTACAAGTCTTGAGGGGCAGCTCCCAGGAAGAAGTGGGCTGGTTTGGTCAGCGGATCGCCTGTGGCTTACACCCCACGTCAGTGTGTCCTCGAGGACATCCTCCATGTGAGTCCTGGGGTGCTCATTAAATTGGGATTGGGATCTCTGGGGGTGGGCCTATAAACACAGAAAATAACCCCTGTGGTTCTGATGCTGACATCACGGGTTTGGTCCGGGCAGCATTTTGACCACGGCAGACTCTAAAGTCCGACGGGGATAGAAGCTGGCCATTGTTTTTATTACTGTTGTTGTTGTCATCGTTGTTGTTGTTGCCTCCCTCTGTTTGGAGCAGTGGGGTCTGGCTCTTTGTCTTTGCAAAAGGCTCCCTTGGCCTCCGTGCTGGGCCTGAGGATCTCACGGGCATCCCCGGAAACACAGGTGGCCCCAGGCCATCTCCGGCTCCATGGAGTAGCTGACAGCTTGCACACATTCTTTCTTTCTCCCATGTGGCCGTGGGATCACTTGTTCCCCTTTGATTCTTTCTTCCTATTTCTTTGAAGGCAGATTGATTTTTTTTTCTTTTTTACTATGAGCAGCGTCTTCCACATCTAGCCGCCTTCATGTCCCCTGCTGTGTTTCGTATACAGGTGCCCCTCCCTGCTCCGTTCCCACCACCCGGATAGGCTCACCGTCAAGGCCTGCAGAAAGGTTTACCCCCAGGTGACTGTCTGATCACTGCATGCATCACCACACACACAAGTCTGTGCGAGAGGCCTCAGGGTGAGCTCTAGGCCCTCGCTGTTCTCTGGACGCCGACTCAGAGTGTTCATGAGCATCTCACGTGGGATTTGCCGCTTGCTTGAATGTGGGGGGTCGAGGACAAAGGCGAGGGTGCGCACTGACACGGGCAGCAGGGTGTTTGGTGTGGTGACCTCGGGCATTTGCAGACGGAGCCCAACTTCCTGCAACACGTAGGAGTTCGTGATGTTCTTGTGGCAGGAAGTTCACTATTGTGGGCCCTGTGAGGGGTGTGTGAGGGGTGTCTTGTCACTCGGCGGGAGGACAGCAGCTTGCCTGTGTGCCCGTCAGCAGTCTCTGTCCTCCCTGGCCTTTGCACTTGCACAAATAACAGGATCCCTTCCCGCCTCGTCCTAAAAATGAACTCCGAGTAGCCAGGAGTCCATACTGATGAGAACAAACCAGTGAGTGAGCGAGCAAGTGAGTGGAGAAGAGACAAATGCGTTCTGCAGAAGAATCCCAGGTAACTGACGTCCATACTCTGCCGTCAGGGGCGGGCAACAAAACCTCCAGCCTCCCGAGTGTGTGTCGTGCATAGTGAACTTACTTTCAAAGAGGTTAGTGTGGAAAGGGGCGAAATTCTACAGTGGAGAAACTTGACAAACATGCAGCTGATAAAGGTCAATGTCAGTAGCAATAAGACATGTTGACCGTACGTTCCCTTGCCCCGAAGTGGTGAGAATGGCATTCTGCTTCTGGGTTCTTCCTCCCCAAACCCTTAACCCCAGTCTAACCATGAGAAAAACATCTGATAAACCCAGGTTGCGGGACATTTTGCGGAATACCTACCGGTAGTCTCAAAACTGTCCAGGTCATCGAGAATTAGGGAAGTCACAGCCAAGAGGAGCCTGAGGAGACCCGACCACTAAATGTCATGGGCCGCCTGGATGCAAGCCTGGATGAGGAGAAGGACACTAGGGGAAACTGAGGAACCTGAATAAAGTACGGGCTCTGGTCCATTGACTGTAACAAATGTACCATTCTAATTCAAGATGTTAATTCAAGATGTGGATTTATTTACTTATGGGGATTAACAGCTATAATAAAGGCCGAAGACATCAAAACAGACCGTGAGCCCTGAGAACAGAGCAGAAGCATCGTTAATGGGTTTGCTAATCGCTCTTTCCTTTATTAGTTGGCATTCATTCTGTAGTCCGACGGTACAGCACAAGTATTAGTTCTTCTTACACCTGTTGGGAAAAATCTTGCAAAATAGTGACTTTCCTCCTAGCTCTTCCAGGCCTGAATCGGAACAAGATGAAATTCGGCTGGTGTGGGGAGAGACACTGGGTTTCGGACCCCAGAACTGTTCGCATTTCCCCTGCGCGGAATCTCTTGTTTGCACACCCAAGATCCGGGCGAGCTCTTAGTTTCCGTGGCTCCGAAGCTTTCATACTCATGCATCACACCTCAGCGTTAATTCCAGAGTGAGCGTTTCAGGGAAGATGTTTAATTGGACTCTTGATACAGTAGTCCTGCTGCAAAGAGCATGTTGTCTTTTAAGTAGATGTTTATTTAAAACCATGATAAGTGAGCTGTAACAGTCTTGAATGAGGGTTTTTCCTCCCCCTTTTCCAAAGGCCTTCAGTGCAGCAACACTAAGGATACTCTGTTCAGTTGAAGCTGCCAAAAGGGTCCGGTGATATGAACCACAGTTTGTACCAGGAAAGTTTCAGGTTCTAGTATGAAGCTACAGGTAAAAGCTCATTTGCTGACATTTCTTCCTTAAGAATTCATCCTCCACTGATTTCTGCTGTGACTTCGTGACCGGCAGACCTAAATTTTTTTGTACAGAGACTTCATCATGTGATCTCACTGAGATGTGATACAGTCTATCAGGTAACTTTGGGTTCTAGTAAAAGATGAAAATGTAATTAGTTTATAAATAAATTGATTTTTATTGATAATTGATTAGTAATTAACGTGTACCATGCTAAGCATGTTGCATGTAACTTTTCTCTTTAAATACTAATGGAACGGGCACCTGGTTGGCTCAGTGGGTTAAAGCCTCTGCCTTCGCCTCAGGTCGTGATCCCAGGGTCCTGGGATCGAGCCCCGCATTGGGCTCTCTGCTCAGCAGGGAGCCTGCTCCCCCGCCTTCTCTGCCTGCCTCTCTGCCTACTTGTGATCTCTGTCTGTCAAATAAATAAAATCTTTAAAAAATTAAAAAAAAATACTAATGGAAGTCTGCACTGCCCCCCTTTTTACTAACAGAACCCCAGTCTGCTCAGGTGTCAGTAGGTGGGCTCATCCTCAGTTCTAAGGTGTGACAGCACGTCCCCGTCCACTTGTGCTTCCTGATAAGTAGCAGGTATGTGGGGAAAGGAAGCCCTGTCACCCCTTCCCTTCCTTTCTGCTGGACACTTGTGATGACCCATGCTCCAGGGAGGACACTTTGGACTGGGAAGTGACAAAATGCCAACCTGCTAAGGGCTGTTCAGTGGACCCCTGGAAAGAACCCAAGTTTTTGGCAACACCACCGGGCAGCTAAGCTGGGCCAGCAGCTGCCGCCTCCAGATTTCCTGTTCTTTGAGAAACGTAAACCCCTATTCATTTAAGCCAGTGCTAGCTGGGATTTCCACTGCTTGCAGCGTAAAGCATCCTTAACTGAAGCTGATGTCTTACCCCAGCTCTACATGTGCAAAAAGGAAGAGTTCCCCAGGAAAGAGAACCCCTTTCCTGGGATTGCATGACTCCAAGCGGCAGAGCTAGGACTTGAACACAGCTCCAGCCCCAAAACTCTCAAATGTAACCATGAATGGGTGCCTTTTCTCCAAGGTATTGCTTTGAACCTTTCTCGAAGATAGCAAACCTGATCATAAATGGAGCTGTTTCTAAAGCATTTGTGGTAGCTGCCTGCCTTCCTTTTCTCATAAAGCCACCAATCCTGTTGGACTAGGATCCCACCCTTCAGACCTCATTTAACCTTAGTCACCTTTTAAAATCCCCATCTCAAAGTACAGTCACGTTGGAGGTTAGGGCTTTAATGTAAGACTTGGAGGGCGACACAAATGAGTCCATAGCACACCCCACATATGGTGACACTGGAGAAGCGAAAGCTGCAAGGAGTCTTGCCAAGCCCCGTGCTGGTTAGTTGTCCCTGAACTTCAACACCTTGAAATCCAGCTGTGGTCCTGGCACCAGACTCAGACCTGCGCAGAGCAACTTGGCCACCCATCAGGAGCGCCCGTCCTCAGACTGCTCAGCACCGACTTGAGAACCCCAGGATTTCAGCTCTCAGGGTACCTAGATGTTATCTTCATGGGGCGCCTGGGTGGCTCAGTCCATTAAGCGTTTACCTTTGGCTCGGTTCATGATCCCAGAGTCCTGGGATATAGCCCCGGGTCGGGTTCCACACTCAGCATGAAGTCGGTTTCTCTCTCTCCCTTTTCCCCTCCCCCCATGTCATGGTCTCTTTCTCTCAAATAAGTAAAATCTTTTAAAAAATGTTATCTTCTTCAAGAAACGTCAGGGGGAGGTTTTATTTTCAGCATTAATTTCCCACCTTGCCTGTGGGTGTTGGGCACAGACCTTTAGAGCCGTCAGTTTGAACTTGTCCTTGGGGAAGACAACATGATCTCTTCAGACAGGGAAAGTAGACGTGGCTCAGTCAATCTCCACCATATTTAGAACATTTACTGCTGGACAGTGATCCCTAAATCCTTGAATTGAGAGCCTATTATTTCCTGTCAAAACGATTTGTAGTCCCCTGCCCCATAACCATTGCATACACACTATCATTGTTCAGGGAAAACATGTTGGTCCTTTGAGTGTTCTCGCAGTGTATGTTCAATCACATTTTAGTACATAAAACCCTATTTCTACTGAGCTGAAAATAATGGCAGGGACTGTACAGGATTTCCCCAATTCTGCCTAGACACCACCACATCATAGGCCCACGTTGATTACAAAACACAAGTTTTTTCAGTTCTCAGAAAATGTTTCTGCAAGTGGCTTTGCACTCTTGCAAACTCACAGCCCCAACCCCCCCAGTGCTGGTGACTGATGATCTTCAAGTGCTGGGTCAGAAGCTTTGCCCTTGGGGTGCCTGGGTGGCTCAGTCAGTCGAGCACTGGACTCTTGGTTTCGGCTCAGGTCGTGATCTCAAGGTCATGAGATCCATCCCTGCAACAGGCTCTGTGGTCAGTGGGGAGACTGAGATTCTCTCTCTCTCTCTCTGCCCCTTTCCCTGCTTGCATGCTCTCTCTCTCTCTCAAATAAATAAATAAATAAATCTTTTTTTAAAATATTTTATTTATTTGACAGAGAGAGATCACAAGTAGGCAGAGAAGCAGGCAGAGAGAGAGGAGGAAGCAGACTCCCTGCCTAGCAGAGAGCCTGATGTGGGACTCGATCCCAGGACCTTGAGATCATGACCTGAGCTGAAGGCAGAGGCTTAACCCACTGAGCCACCCAGGTGCCCCAATAAATAAATCTTAAAAAAAAAAAAGAAGCTTTGCCCTCTTGCATTTGGAAGGCAAATATATTTTACTGATAAAACTGCCCTATTTGGTCCTCCTTTTACTTCCTTATTTTCATGTGGGCATGTATATGTCTGTCTCTCTGACTGGGTCTTCCTCACCCCAGCCTTGCTTCAGGAGAGACATTGAGAAAATAGCCATGACCCCCATAAACCTTGGGTGACAGATGCCTCCCAGATGGTGGCCTTGAATCCTGGCTTGTGGTCGTAGGCTTCCCTCTCTCCCAGCTCTGTTTTTGAGAGTACCATGCTATGAATAATATCCTTTTCATTATTGCTCCCTCCTCTCAGAATTCTGCATTGTTGACTCAGGTATAAATTAAGGATTTCACAGTGGTCACTCAAAGGACCTCTGACACCAGATGCTATATTAAGTTCCCAATTCTTTTTTTTTTTAAGATTTTATTTATTTATTTGACAGAGATCACAAGTAGGCAGAAAGAGGGGAAGGGAAGCAGGCTCCCCGCTAAGCAGAGAGCCCGATGTGGGGCTCGATCCCAGGACCCTGGGATCATGACCTGAGCTGAAGGCAGAGGCTTTAACCCACTGAGCCACCCAGGCACCCAAGTTCCCAATTCTTGAGTAAGAAACTAAGGGCAATCACAAAGATTAAAAGAATTTCTCTGTATTATGAGTCAAAGTAAATAACAAAATCTTAAGTCAGAAACTTGAGTCTAGTAGAAGATAAAAATGAACCTAACCTTTATTATCAATTTTAGAAATTTATTCCTACTTTCTCCTTGACTTTTTAATCTACATTAGAGGAAAAAAAAACAATATATCTCTATATACATACTTTTACTCTACCCTGATGGAAACAAAGATAGAGTTGTTCACATTCAAACTATGAATCAAACAAGTTTAGCATTTTATTTTTCAAATCTCAACATTATTGCCATATAGAAGTACACATCTTATAAATGTTTAATTGCTTTTAAAATTTAATAATCTGCTTTGGCCCATGTTTTATTCATCTTCTGTTTGAATATCCGGATGACTGCTTTAGGATGGTGATTTTTTATTTACTTTTTAGCAACAAAAAACCACTCCATTAAGCAAATAGATTTCTTACAGAGGCATTTTTTTCATATAAGTTTATTTTTATATTCTTTAAATTTTTTTTTCTTTTCACCTTTTGAACCCCTTCACCCATTTCTCTATCTCACCTCTGCTGCCTCTAGCAACTACCAATCTCAGTATATATGAGCTTGTTTTTGTTTGGGTTTTGTTTGTTTGTTTGTTTAGATTCCACATACAAGAGATCATGTGGTTTTTGTCTTTCTCTGTCTGACTTACTTCATTTAGCATAATGCCCTCGAAATCCATCCATGTTGCAAATGGCAAGATTTCATTCTTTTTCATGGCTGAATAATATTCGTGTGTGTGTGTGTGTGTGTGTGTGTGTGTGTGTTGAACAGTCTATAAAGGCATTGTTGCATTTTGTTAATCTTAGATTTTGTTAATCTGTTCCAGCAGATTATAAACAAAAGGTTAATAGCTGTATTAGCTCACCACCAAATGTTTCATTCACTTTGTAAATCAGTTATTTAAGGTCTAAGAGATGCCATCCCTGATCTCCAGATTCCTACAGTGGTGTTGATGCTGGGAGTATTTGCCAGCTAGTAAGTGACAAACAGGGAGATGATCCTGACTCCTCTTTGATTGCAGAACCAAATTCTAAAATCAGAGGATATTTTCCATTTTTCTAGAGCTCTGTGTCTCTCAAAAGGGAGAGGGGCTATAGAAAAACCTTCTTGCTGTTAAACACTCCTTAGAAGGGTCTGTAATGAGAAACCTAAGTCTTATTGAAGCCAGAATAACAGAACTGTAACATCTGGGTGAGTTCATTTGTATTGCTGTGTTTAGGATCAGGAACACAGAAAAATCAGGAGCTGTAGGTCTGGGAGGAAGAATTCCCTGGGAGAAAGGGGCCATGGATATTTAGGAGGCAGATAGGAAAACCAGGCTAGTGATTCTGGTAGGAAGGCTGATGATGAGACCTTGAGTGTTGAGACGGACGGGCAGTAAGCCAGTGACCAGGAGGCTGAGAAGCTATATGGGGCAGGTGGGGTGGGCAAGGGAGAGAGCTTTATTATTTTTATTTTTCTTTGTGGGGGGGGGGAGAGTTTTAAAGACATGAGTGTCCCCCAACCCTAGACCCCAGGAGTGGGGAGCTGCAGAAGGAATGTGATACGAAGAATGGACAGACTTCCCCCAGGAGCCAGGGTTAGTGGCTGTAAGGAGAGTGGCTGGGGCTGTGGGAAGCAGTGTTAGTTGGTGACAGGCAGTTCATCTCATGGTGTGGGTGACAGTGCAGCGAAAGCTGTTCTATGTGCTTGAGCTCTGTGCTCCGCTCTGCACTGGGGATGTGGAGCAGGGGTGGGGTGTGAGGGGCATTGATCATCTTGCTTGGAGCATCCCTTAATAGATTCCGCTCCCTTTTTCTTACCACAAACACTATAAGTTTGCAAAGTAATTCCAACCTGTTCTCCCCACCTAGACCAGACCCGGACCCAGAGCCAGACACAGACCAATTAGCTGAAATTCATTGCTCCCAACTGACCTGTTCCTCAGAAGAACTTTGAAGAGACTTGTTAAGAGGACCAGAGAAGGGGACAGATGAGTCAAATCGCAGAGGATAAGGGAGTAGAGGAGTAACTGGAATGCTCAGGACCCTCCGCAAGCCTGGACTGTGAGTCCCTGGGACTTGATTTGTGTTAAAAAGGCTACATTTTTGAGTTTGTTAATGGTGCTAGTTATTTCAGGTTGATGAGTTGCATGTGAAGACTTTATGTTTGAATCATCACTTCCCTACAATAAGATTGGAAAACCATTTACGTATGCATCATACAAAAATTGTGCTATGCAAGCAGCCCCCATATCAGAATCTGTCCTTCAGTGGGAGAATGTAGCCCCAATTCTCCTGGAACCCAGCCAGCCTTGAGAAGGATAAAAACTCTCTGGCTTAAAAAGAATAAAAGGGAACTGTTGGGCATCACTGAAACTGAGGAAATCCCAAGTAAATAAATATTGTTTCTCACGCCCTAGAAAGGAAGACACCAGATCGATGCTTGGTTATGTCTCTAAAAACTTGAGCTTAAAATACAAATGCCTTCAAATGCTAGTACAAGTTTTTAGCTTTTCTAGATCATTATACTTGAGTTCTTAAATCTTCATTGTGTTTTTTAAAAAATGTAAAACCAGTGTGGGGTGGTCCAAGCAATTTCCAACCCAAGCCTTGCCTGATGTGGCTGAAGGAGTGTGTTTCTAGATCTAATTTTAATATGTAGATGTTGGCCATTCCATTTGTAGATTGTTTATTTCTTAATCTTTTTCTCTTACACAATGTATGAAGAAGTTTCCTTTGGTGTCTGTCCAATCTCTTCGATCGGCAGACGATACTTTTAAAACTGGGAGGGACAGGGCTATAAATACGGTAGAAGGGTCCTTTGGATCTGAGTTAGAAAACCTACATCTTCCAACTCCTGACTCCTCCCACTTTTTATTCCTATGAACTTGAGGCAAGCACTCAACTTCCGCAGACCTCCGTTCCTTCATTTGCAGGACAGAGCTGATCACGCCCCCCAGACCCCAAGGACAGTCGTGATGTTCCGGTCAGGTCATGGTCATGCGTGCGGAAGCATGCTACGGAGACTTCTTCCTGATGAGCGCTTCCTGATGGGCGATGGTGGAGAAGGTTAATAAAAGACTGCCTGTGGGTGGCATTTACATTTGTGCCAGAAGGAATTAACTGAAAAGCTTTTGACTGGTATACTGCTTTTGTCTTATTATTAGGGTGATCTTATTAATAATGACAGAAAGAAGTTTCTGTGCTAATCTGTGGAATCTGATTATCTGTCATCTCTCTCCCCTGCACTATTACACAGAAGCTCTTCTACCTTTTGTCTTTCATTTCCATTTGCCCATTCCATGGTTCCCAAAGAAACGGCCTTGTGTCACTGTAAAAATACCAGAGACTCTAGAGTAAAATAACTCAGTCTAGAATAGGCTGAAGCGTATTGTTTCTATCAGTTGTCTATGCAGTGGAAATATTTACCAAGCAAATTATGCCTGTAGACAGTATTCATCCATTTGCAGTGCTGTTCCATGCAATAAAGAAAATGGTTTTCTTAAATGCCTCCCGTACCCAGGGCTCTCTAGGTTGCAAGTAGAAAGAAACAATGGAACTCAAAAGGCTGGGAGTTTCATAAAGTTTGGTTTATGAACCTAAAAAGCGAAGAGGCACAGTTTTGGGGCCGACAAATACTGCTCTGGCTTAGCAGGGCCACTGAATGTCCTCGTTTCTTTTCTCCATCCGCTTAGCTTTCCATGGTGTTAGCCTTATTCTGAGAGTCTCCCCTTGTGATCCTAAAAGTGCCTTCTAGGGGGTCATAGTACCATAGGTACCACGGTTCTCAGCATCTCCAGATGAAGCTCTGTCAAGCGTTCCTGCTGGGTCTACTGAGGTCCTGTGCCCAGGACAGAGAGCAGGAGGGTCAAGGGGAATGGGCTGTGCCAGCTGCCATAACCCAGATCATGGGTATGACTGCTGGAGCCAGATGGAATCTCCACTGGATAATGGGGACTCCCAGTCAACCGAGGCCTCCCTGCGGGCCTTTCCTGTTCATTCTGGGTGGTTGGTCAGGATTCCTGCTGGTGAACTCTTAGTTCTGTTAGTAACCTATCTTAAACTTACAAATGAGTCTCTCTTAAAAACAATACATGGCACTTGGTTTTCACATTGCTGTGTCCTCCGCATCCAGATTCTCAGTCTTCCTTCCCACGTAGCGGCACTTACGGGCCTCCTGTCTCCTGTGCCTCTAGCAGAGCTTCCCGGTCACGGGCACTCCCTGCCGCAGGGGTTTGGCCAGGGCTCCTTGCTTGTGTTGTGACCGAGGGTGAGTGACCTCCAAGCCACAGGCTCTCTGTGAAACGTGCCCTTCTTACATGGTTGTTAAGATTTCCTGAGATGATGCATCTGTCCCAGGGAGCAGCTCAGTGACTGACCTGTAGTTTTTGATCTCCGCCCTGATCATCTGAAGCCAAGTCTGCTGGTGCCCTGAGGATACCTGCTTTGCTAGATGCTGGAACCTGGGGTGGAGATGCTTGCCAGGGTCTGAGCCGTTTGAACGCTGGCTTGCCAAATCCCCGGGGCTAGGTAGGGATTGGAGCAGAAATCAGCAAAGAAGTCAAGGAAGCCAGTGAAGGAGGGATATGACCTCAACCAGGCAGAAGCAGCCAGACTCCTGTCCTGCCACCGCACTAGCAGCCCCCAGCTTAGACGAAGCTGTTCCAGGAGAGGGCTGGGGTGCGGAAAGAGCCAGGTCAGCTCCAGCAGTTCTTAGGGGTATCCTGTGTTTAGATGGTTAAACTTCAGGGTACCTGCCTCATCCTGTTCAGAAGAGCCCAGTTTCCAGTGAAAAACCAATAATTTAAAATTAATTTTTAATACATCTTTTTTTCTTAAAGGATACCAAAGTACTGGTGGATTGAAGCAATGGGTACATAGTCCTGTCCCCATCCAGGCTCTTCTGAGGCTAGTTTCCTTACTGCGACAGAGAGGATGGCCAATTCGGTCATCTGTGCTGTCCTCATTGAAATAACAAGAGGAGCTAAGAGCACTGTTCTAAGAGCACCGTGAGCACTGTTCTGAGCCTTGTGTGTGCCGTGACTGGCTCTTCCCCTAATACCCTGTGGCTTCTGCGGTCCCCAGGGAACTCAGCTAGCAAGGGGCACAGCTGGGATTTGAACTCAAGTATTCTGGTTCCAGAGTTTTTGGCCACCATACTATACCACTTCCTAGTGATTTGATTAATTTTTAGTTTTGAGGGACAGCCTTATCTGAAATTGAGAGCTTATATTGATTTTTGATGGACGCTTGAGGGGAGAGAGAGGTGGTTAATCATTTCAACTACATTGTTGCCACATGTTAGTGGTGAAAAACCACCGTGTGTGGCCGTGTCCTCCTGACCAAAAAACCCCAGAATAGTAGGAAGCTGTGACTCCCACTAGAGGCAGCCGTTTGGGGCTTATTTTTAATTACTCACTGAGCCTGCTTCAACAAACCCAACTGTGCATGAAATTAGCGGGCTATGGGGGAGGCAGGGAGAAGACATGTTGAGTCCGGTTGACTTGTCCGAGTTATTAATAGAACATAAAATAGAAGGATCCAAACTTCCCGAACAGATACAGCAGAGGATAATTAGCGAGAGTGGAAAAGGATTCTTTTACCGAACAGTTCGTCATACATTTCCCAATCCTGGGTGTCCTCAGAGTATTTACAAGGGGGATTTGATGTAGATAAGCTTCATCTGGATGAGGTTGAAGACAGAAATGGAGTTTACAAGCAGGAGTCTGCAGTCATAATTATTTGAAACTGAATACGAGAAGATAGAGGCATGGGGCTGTCAGGGAAATGTCTCTGCACTGTTGATGACTCCTCTTCACCTGGGTCAGAGTAAAACCAGCTTCACCTCCAGTGTTCATACTCTGCATCCGCCCCCATGATCCCACCGGAGGTGGGAGCCCAGCCCTGCCAGGGGGAAAGATGAGCATGTAATTTGGAGACGAGAAGAAGGGGGGTATGTGTTCTCGGGGCAAGCCAGTCTTAAAGCTCAGTTCTGCTACCACAGAACACAGCAAGCTTTCGGAAACCCCGAGTTCCAGCAGAACATGGAGGAAAGACTGGAGGAAGGTTAGTGGCACAGCACGTAACACATCTGTCTAATGATCCACAACTAACGGGAGGAAACTGGGTAGAAACTTGACACAGAAGTGTCTGACGCACACAGTGCCAGGGGCAGAAGGGTCTGGAAAGGGAGCAGAGAAGATGGAAGTGGGCCAGGCGTGGACAGGTGGTGGGGTTTGGGTGGACAGAGCGGAGAAGAAAGGCCAGGAGGAGGGCTAGAGCGAAGACACAGCCATACCAGGGATAGTCAGGGAATCCGAAGAGGAGCTGGAGGGACGGAGATGAGGCTGGCCAGGCCTGTGGGCCAAAGGAGGCAGTTTAGATGCACAAGACCAGTTAAGTGCTGTCCCTATAGAAATATCTGGAGCAGCAAGGTGATCTGGTAAGATCCTTTGAAAGAGGTATTTTATCTTACGAAGCAGTCCGTCCGCTTACCTAGTGGTGGAGTGAGGGGTGATGAGTAGTACAAGCTTGCTGGTTCACTGGTGCCCACGTACAGAGCTTGGGGTCAGTGGCTGTGGCTAGCCGGTGCCGGAGACTGCCACCCGGCGCTGCCATGGGTGCCGAGGGCTCATGTGGAGACTTTGTTCACAGACTGACATCGCCACGTCTTGTCTGTCATAAGCCGATCTGAATTCAATATTCCATAAATCCTGTAAGTACAGAGAGAGCATCATCCCTTTGTGACATTAAAGTTTTGGGAAGATTCGGTGAAGGCCGGCCACTGAAGAAAGGGCTGGATTTCCTAACAGCCCTAAGATTGGAAGGGGGCAGTCATTAAATGCTGGAAGGATTCTGTGTCCAATTGCTTTTCAAGGATCAACTTTTGAAGTTCTCTCCAATTAAAGTGAAACTGGAAGGGGCGCCTGGGGGGCTTAGTCAGTTAAGCGTCTACCTTCAGCTTGGGTCATGATCCTGGGGATCCTGGGATCGAGCTCCGCATGGGACTCCCTGCTTAGCAAAGGACCTGCTTGTTCCTTTCCCTCTGCCCCTCCCCCAACTTGTGTTCTGGAACCTGTCCCCACCTTCCCCCCTCCAACCTGTCTCTCTGTCTCTCACAATAAATAAATAAAATATTTTTTTAAGATTTTTATTATTTACTTGACAGACAGAGATCACAAGTAGGCAGAGAGGCAGGTGCGGGGGGGAGGGAAGCAGGTTCCCCATGGAGCAGAGAGCCCGATGCGGGGCTCGATCCTAGGACCCTGGGATCATGACCTGAGCTGAAGGCAGAGGCTTTAACCCACTGAGCCACCCAGGCGCCCCTAAATAAAATATTTTTTAAAAAATGAAACTAGACATTGTAGATAGTGCTTTCTGCGTATAGATTTTGCAAGGAAGGTGACATGGGACTGTACCAGCCATTAGGGAAGGAGGAGGAGAGAGGAGAGCACGTTACTTCAGTTCCTCCTGTTGTACTGGTCATTAGACTGATGTGTGTGCTGTGAGTGAATGTTTCTCCAGTCTTAGCCCTTTCATTCCTTTTCCATTTTGTTCCGAGTCCTTGGACGGAGAGAGCAAGTGCTGGATGGGAGGCCTTGGCACAGATGCTCTCCCTCAGAGAGGGACTACAAGTGTAAAGGCCTTTAGTTCATCTCCGTTGCTCGGCCTGCGATGTGTTATTAAATCCATGACTAAATCGAGCTTCCTATCCTGACAGCAAGGAGATTGATGGGCTGGTTTGGCTTTTTTGTGCTTTTTTTGTGGGCTCTTTTCCCTCAGCCTTGCATCTAAGGCTTGAACAGTCACTGGTGGTGAAGTAGATTTTAAGATTGTGGTTAGGAGACCTCTTCACCATTCCTTGGGTAGATGTGTGTAATGTGAGTAAAACCACCCCTGACAATGAACCGTGCATCTCAGCAGGGCGCCTGCGATAGATGGGGCATGCATGAGGCCCCACCTTGCCCTGGGTTCCCACCACCAGAAATGCTTCCATGCCGAGAAAGACGGGGACTGCCAGGAGATAGGATTGAAATGCGGAATATCAGCAATGTGTTATGCTCTTGGGAAGAAAATATATATGATTACAATATAGAGAGAATGTTCCCTCCATTAAGGGAAGAGCTCTTAAAGAATGTGTCCTTGGAGGACTTGGGGAGGATCTGGGTTGCTCTGTAACGGTCTACCATATCTGCTTGTGTGGACTCCTTCTCTGCGTAAATAACGTCATCTTCCCAGAGGGAAGGTAGAGAAGAGTAGGGAGTATGGTGTCTCAGTTGGGCGGGTGACAAGTTCTTGCCTAGGCGTTCCATCGCCTGTTCATAGAATCAGACTGGTATGATGCCTACCAGTTTCCATCTCAAAGCTTGCACATTTGGGGTAGAGATTAGGACTCGGATTTATCTTGCAGTCATTCATTTTGCTTGCCACCTAGTTCAGAGTGTCAAGAATCCTCACTAAAAGTCACATGATAGTCTTGGAAAATTGATATGAGCCCTCCCATTTTTGATGCCCCACTTTGAAATGGTTTATGCTTTATGTGAATGTTTTTCACCACGATACATTTTTATATTTCTACTGAAAGTAGAAGCTTTTCCTGGCAAGTAGAGGGCTATTGGTTTTAAAGTATTTGCACTGTGTTTAAGGAATTTTTTAAATTGTGGAACTAGACGGGGTGCTGTATCACATTGGATTCCTAATACTATGTTCTTTTCTCCCATCTACAGTACTCCCCACTTAAAGTAAAATCACAACACATAGGGTGGAAGATACTGTCCCTTTCACAAGACTGCTTTGGCTGTGGAGGTGTATGTGTTGGGTTCTTTTAGCCCGATGCTGTTATACATTTGAATCCGACGGTTCACTCTCCTTTTTGTAATTCTCTGTGGCCCACCACATAAAATTTTTTTACTATAAATTGGTTTCTTGGATTGGCCTCGTTGTCAGGGGAGAGAAGGTATCAGTTATCCAATGAGGGTATTGCCATCTTAGAGAGAAGTATATTTTTCATTGCAAATTAAGACTTCAGGGGTTTGTTTTCATGCTTCAGTCTCTGTCACCCTGGTTTCTCCACCAGAGCTAAAAGCCAGACCCAAACACTTGAGACAAATTTCCCAGAACAAGTCCCCACTCCGGGAGTCTGCTTAGTGGACAGCTGACTCGGGACTCCTGAAAGAGCTAGGCCATCCTCATGCTTTTCTTTGAAACATTAATAGTTACTATTAAACAGTTTGGGCATTTGTGACTAGTTGTGTCAACCAAGGATCAGTGCATTTGAAGGAGTGCTGTATCCTCTTGGATGTGACTTAAAGATAATCAGCCACATCTCTACCTGTGCCCAGCAGAAGTTCAGATGCGTGGAATAGCCTTAAGGTTGATGCCATCTCATTTAAATCCACAGTTTATGTTCTCTAACGTGGGTGGAACGTGATTGAAGAAATTAAAATAAGAATGATTTTTTTAAAATGCACTTAAGAGAAATAAAACTGGTTTGAGTGTTGGAAAGCATTCTGGAAAAGAAAACCTGGTAGCGAACCAAATAGAAATCTCTTGGCAGCTGACTCTCTCTCCAGATGTATTCAGTTATTGAACAGCTGTCAAAGAAAGCAAAGCATTATTTGTCCATTTAGAACAATTTCAGAAAGCTCTTTTTAACCCCCAGTGGTATTTTTCTGCAGCCTTCTAATCTCTGTGAAGGTTTTTAAAAGATCTAACAACCCATGCTTGTATCGGGGCCTGAGGTTACCCCTGGAGCATAAAGAGAAATAGTGTTCATGTGAAAGGAATTACAACCACTGGAGTTTTATATCCTGCACAATTTTGCGCTGTGGCTCATAATCTTAGATAGCTGTCTTGGCTTGTGGTCAACAACAATATCTATTATTTGTTTCCCAATGATATGATAAATACTGTAAGATAAAAATCAGGGCTGTATATATTCCTTGCATAACTATGGAGCTGGAAACAACTACCTAGTCATTTTCTATTCTAAACATTTCATACTATAGTGTGGCTGACTTGTAGTTTTATGAGCTTGTAATGATACACTATACAGTCAACATGGTCTTTCTTTTTGACTTGAGGTGGAAATGGTTACGATTTTGAAGCATCGGTTTTTTTGTTTTTTGTTTTTTTTCCCTCTCAGTTTTCATTAAAGGGTTTCAGTTTCTGACTGGAAGTGCTAGTATTTGAATATATCGAAATTTTCAACTTAGAAAAAAACGTGGAATGTTTGTGTTTGGGTTTTCCTTTGTGGTTTAATCTTTTTCGAAAGAAAGACTTAAAGTGAAAGTTGTACAGAATTATACAACTATTTGTGCAACTGGGTTACAATTTCAGTGGGGGAAAAATAACAAAACAAACCTAGTAGTATGGCTTCTAAAAACTGGAGGCTGAAACTGTGGCTTCCTCATGGTTCAGTGTTGGCAAGAAGTGGTTCTGAGAAGGGTCTTTAAGGAGCGTGAGTAAGAGGACAGACAGCCCACCTGAAAAGAAGAGCTCGTTTCTTAAGATGCCTGGACTCAGGTATGTGTTCATTTTCATTAAATCACAGCCGGGGTTCTGCCGGAGTTCCAGATAACCCTCATTTTCCTAAGCAGAAACTGTCTTATGGGAAAATTGTATGAGCTCCCTTATCGTTTATTGAAAACATTTAGTATGGTATTTTGAATATTTGGAAGAGTATGTGTTATCTGCATTACCTTTCCCAAGTAGCAAACTTGAGCATGTAAGGAAATCCTTTCGTATGGTGGCCACAAAAGGATTAAATATAAAATAAATCAGTGTGATTCCGACAATGATGTGACTTTGAATGCCACGATCAACACAAAAATCTGCTCACATAGCACCACCATTAAACTCTCTTTTCACATCCTTTATCTAGAAACCATTGGATTTAGACAAATTCGAAGTTGGCTGAATTGCCTGAACTCATCGGACCTTCCCCCTGACCGTTTTCAGTACGTCCCCTGCACCATATTATTCTAACTATTTAGGTGGGACTAGCAAATGATGATTTCTTATGGGCATATGTTGTATGGTCTAAAATGGTTTAATGTAAAAAGCAAGGTATTCCCACCTACTGTTTTCATTTCTTTAACGAAAAGGCTACAGATGGTGAAGAATGTTATTAAAAATTGTTGTCCTGTGCCTTCCTTGAGTTCTTGGATTAAGGGATTGTTTTTGTGTTTGTTGGTTTCCCCACTCCCACTCTACTTTTTAAGAAAGAGTCTTCCTCATGTGTGTCCAAAATCCCTGACCATGTCTTAGTTTTTAATGGGGGGAATGTGTATTGTTCTTTTATGGTGAACATTCTGAGACTCAGCTCCATGTACGTGCCATCCACAGGCTTGACTCTAGAAATGGGCATGTGTGCTCCACTTCCGGAATTCTTCACTGTCCTTCTGAGTCTTGCTGTATCCCTCCAGACGTGTTACCACATATCAGCCTCCCTGGGTGTTCTCTGAACACCTTGATGGTCTCCTTGATGCAAGAGTGGGGGTAGGAGTGGATGTCCCACTGAAGACTTTGTGGTTCTTTCTGTGCTGCTTTCCCTTTTGTCTCCTCTGAAGCCTTTTACCCCTCTTGAAGCCCTGAGAGCCTTCTGGAAAGTCATAAGGGAATGGGAAAAGGATTAAAATATTAAGCTCCCTTTGAGGATCTGAAGGAAATAAAATTAAGCACAGTTTTCCACAGGAAAAATAAGATTGCATGTGCCTCAAATCTCTCAAACAGAACTGACCAGTTGATATCCTGAAGCCCCTGGGGAGGAACCAGTTTTAGCACTTACTAGGGGATTTGGCCAGAGATCCCCACCCTCTAGGGTCTAAAGGGGAGCATCTTGGTGCCACGGACTATACTGGAAGCAGGTGAACAGATGTCTCTGCAAGATACTGGTGTTAATTGCCTTATTTCTGTTTTGTCCTTCTACCCATATATGTAAGGTAACAGGTTCATGACCCTTCTCCATGTGGCCATGGGATCTGGTCACTGATCTTAGAGTAGCTGCTCTCCTCCCAGGAGGACTGAGCTGGACGTCAGCTCCTTCTGATCCCTTTCCCCTTCCAGATTCATTTGCTCTGGGCATTCAGGAGGCAGAGCTCCTGGCACCCTGCCTACCAACCAATGTGGTCATGTCACTTCCTGCCGAGAAGGTTCCAGTGTCCGTCACTGACATCATTTGTCTCTATACTTCTTTGATTGTATACCTCTAGCAATAAAAGGGAGCCTGTGCCCTGAATATATGTAATATCTGTAAATATTTATAAATTATGTCCTATGTATCTGTATTAACTATTAATATAATCAAGGGGTTTTTTTGTTGTTGTTGTTTTTCTTTAGATTGAAACATATGTAAATGGTTTTCATGTTTCACTTTAGTGACCAGGGGCTTGCAGGGTAAATCCAGACCTCATGAAAGGCATTGGGATCCCTCTGCGGACCACTACCCCACCTTTCTGGCCGTGCGGTTTCCCTTTGCTCTCTGTCTCCAGATAGTCCCCACGGCCTCTGTTCAGGCCTTCCTGACACTGCCTGTCAGGCCTCCCACTTCACACGTGCCTTTCTTTCTCCACATACCTCACTTTGTCTGGCATCCCTGTCCTCTCTCCCTCTTCCTTGAACCTTCAGGAACTGCTTTTCAGCCTTACATAACTGTCGACACCTTCTAATTCTTCGTCGGCTCTGCCAGAAAGTATCTGGGTAGACAACACTCCAGCTAGACCCCCACGGATTTCAGATGTTGGTTGGACATTTTCTCCTTGTGTCACCCTTTAGGACCCAGATGGCCAGTGCGTCTTTTCTCTTCCATTGTGTCAGAGAATACGTGAGTCCGTCTGTGGAATATATCCTTAAAAGTAGAATCACTTGTCAAAACATAGATGCACTTGTGACTTTGATGGGTATTGCCACACTGCCCTCGGAGGGATTATGCTAATTCATGTTTCCACCAGGAATGAATGTTGAGTGCCCATTTTGACACAGTTATGCCAACACAGTATATCATCAAAATTTGCCATTATTGGGGCGCCTGGGTGGCTCAGTGGGTTAAAGCCTCTGCCTTTGGCTCAGGTCATGATCCCAGGGTCCTGGGATTGAGCCCCATATCGGGCTCTCTGCTCAGCAGGGAGCCTGCTTCCTCCTCTCTCTCTCTGAGGCTCTCTGCCTACTTGTGATCTCTGTCTGTCAAATAAATAAAAATCCTTTAAAATTTAAAAAAAAAAATTTACCATTGTTGACAGTCAGGTAAAAAGTGGTATCAGACAGACATACCTCTTTCTGAGATTCTGCTTAATCCTTCGTCCTTGTTGAGGATTGATTGCAAAAGAAAGTGACTGTGTCTTAAGAGGTAAAAAGACCCCTTTGGGTGGAGTTGTCCCTCCTGCCTTAGTCACTAAGTCAGCATCTAGAAGAGTGGTCCTAAAAGCTGGGATGGTCTCTTAGAATTAAAAGAGCCAAAGGCAGTGGGTCACTGAGAAAGATGGTCTCGTTGTAAGAACAGGGCCACAAGAAGCCCTTGGCTTAACACGAAGTAACTTTACAGTTGGGAAGGACCAAACTGTGTCCTTCTGGCACATGGACAGTGAGGAAGGAAGCCACCCTCTGGATGATACCTGTGTTCCAGACACAGCCCAGATGGTCTAAACAGAACATACAGCTAGCTGCTCAATAAGCCAAGGAATGCTATTATTCAAAACACGTGGGTTATGCATAAGAGTTCTCAGAGCATTATAGTCATGAAAATCTGGAAGCAACCTACAACTCCAGAATATGGGAAAATTAGACGACATACCCATTTAATGGAATGATATGTAATCTTTAACATAAGTTTTTAGGGACAAGGGAAAATATATGCTAAATTTAAGTCAAAAATGTAAAAAATATTCATTTACTATAACTTTCTTGGTATGGAAGGAAACACGGCAAAAAATCCAAACCAAAATAAAAACCTGAGAGGAGCTATGCCAAAATGTCAGATTTAGTAGCCTCTGGGAGATGGAGTTGTATGTGTGCATTTTTTTCTTTATGCTTCTTTATATCTTTTCTATATTAATTTGCTGCCTTACACTAAACCTCAGCCCCCTCCAGCCCCTAACTGTCCCCAGTAAAAAGTACGTCAGACCTCCATAAGGCCCGAGCTTGGGACTGAGAAGGACACCAAGTTAGTCTCAGGGAAATAGGAATGGGTTGCCTGTGTGATCAAGGTCTCAGGAAACCTGATTAGTTAAAACATAAGTAAACGCTTTCTGTTGAATGGAGTGTTTCCTGAGACCTTTGTGAATAAATCTGTATTTACAGATGTACTGAGTCTATTAGAATAATGGAATAATGTGGCACCAAAGTGTGATTTTTCCAGGGCTCTGTCCCAGGCACCCTCTGTGGCAAAGAAATTTGGTCCCAGAGAAGAAGCTCAGCCGTTCATTAGGATGATGATGGCAGAAAACCAGCCACATGTATGGAAGACGAGCCGCGTGCCAGGCAAGGATCTCCATGCTCTGCTCTTACCACACCGTATAATTCACAGAGTACACTGTTTTAAATACTCTCACTGTCCCCATTTTGCAGATGGAGAAAGCAAGACAAAGAGAGATTAGATAACTTGCACACAGCTTGTAGCTAGAGTAGCAACCATTCTGGCTGCCTGCCTTCCTTCCTTTCTTCCTTCCTTTTATTTATTTATTCATTTTTAAAGATTTTATTTATTTATTTATTTGACATAGAGACACAGCGAGAGAGGGAACACAAGCAGGGGGAGTGGGAGAGGGAGAAGCAGGCTTCCCGCTGACCAGGGAGCCTGATGCAGGGCTCAATCCCAGGACCCTGGGATCATGACCTGAGTGGAAGGCAGCCACTCAACCAACTGAGCCCTCCAGGTGCCCCCCTTCCTTCCTTTTAAATTCTATTTATTGGAGAGGGAGTGCGGAGGGCAGGGAGGGGAGCTGAGGGAGAGGAACAAGAAGACTCCACCCTGAGCACTAATAAGCCAGGTGCAGGGCTTGATCTCAGGACTCTGAGATCGTGACCTGAGCTGAAATTAGGAGTTGGACGCTTAACTGATTGAGGCACCCAGGCATCACCTGCTTTCCTTTATTAGATGGATCCAATGATCAGAACAGTCTGTAGGACAAGGGAACTTTGGCAGGTAGTGGAAGTGTTCTCGATCCATATGCACAGTGGTGGTGGTGGTTACGTGGGGTTGCACATGTGTCAACACTTACTCACCTGCCCTCTTACGATAGGTGAACTTTTTACATCTAAATTACACCTCAAAGAAGTTGATTTTTAAAAGCGAAAGACCTGAGGGTGGTCTCTTTCTCTCATGCTGAACTAAAGTCTGAGAATTTACCATAATGAGGTGAGGAAAGGCAGGGCCAGCCAATCCATAGGAACAACCCCCAACTCCAGAAGAAGAGAAGAGGGACATGGGCCCCGATGGACCTGGCTCAGCCTCTCTCCCACTGCTGCAGCCATGTGGGCTTGGATGGCGGGGCAGCGTGGCAGGCTGCTTCTGTCCTGTCTTCCCTGGGACCTCAGCTAGGTGCTCCCTCACCTTCCCCCAGGCACATGGGAAAGCAGGCTACTGGGGGCCGTGCCCCCTGTCAATAGGGGTGGGTGAAATGCCTTGATCTTCCCCAGGGATGAGGAGGGTTCCTTGAACTCCTTATCCAGAAATCAGAGAACTCCCTGCCACGTTTAGCCTGTGGTGTTGGGTCGTTGGCCAGACAGACCCGATAACCGTCTTCCTTATACAGTGAGCATGATTCACAGCCTGGTTGAATTATGGTTTTCCCCACATTGCCAGCCTTAAAAAGACTTGCAAATGGGCAAAACTACAAAAGTTAACATCTGAAAGTGACCAGGTCTACTGTGTTTTTAAAAATGAATATTTGGGTAATCAGCTAAATTAAAGAATTCTGAAACATGCTGAATGGATTTCTCTTCTCGCGTGTGTGTGTTTCAGTAATGTCAAGATCTGAGTGAAAACGATGGCAGGCATTCAGGCCTATGTTTTTATACCATTGTATGTGGCCTCCTGTTTTGAAATCCTTTCCAATCATAGGGTGGCGGTTTGCCCTACCATATACTGTATGATCAGACTCTTGGCGTACCACCCCTCCACATCATAGGTTTTGGCACGGAAAGTTGGCTTCTCTGGGCCTGATCAGGGAAGCACATTGTCAACAGGAAATATCTGCCAGCAAGACCAAACACTTCAGGCAAGATAATGGGAAGAGGGGCCAGATCCCTGCATGTGGGTTGTGTTCAGTTCTGTGGACCATGGATATGAGACTGGAACGATTACTGCTTGCTCAGAGTGTGGAGTAAATGAAGTTCTGCTCTGTTCTGGCAGGAAATGAACCGCCCTCTTTGAGGAACGTGGAGGCTTGCCTTTCTCTAATCACACGCTCCTACAAATCCTGAAGTGGCTTCCATAATAAGTAACAATTTTATTTCTTTCCAAATTAAGGATGACAGTGTGAATAGTGAATGGAGTCCTTCACCCGAGAGGGCTATGTTTTCTTTACTTTTGGAATGGTTATTTATGCACCTTAATTTATCTTTTAGTTTGGATGTGCTTTATACTTTAACAGACTTGGGAATATACAGAAACACAAAAGTTAAAACCACATGTGCCCAGGTCTCCTGTGTTTTAACAACAGCCAGTGCCTTTATTTATAATAAAGATCCGTTGAGAGCGTATTTAAATGATTTGGGGGCAGTCTGTGGTTTGGATGTCGTCATCTCCAAATTCTTGCCAGGTGGGGTCTTCAGGAGGGAGGCTAAGTTTTAATCCTTGATTGCCTGCGGCGCTCATTAGGATAGTGAGGAGAGAGAAGTTACAGAAAGGAAAATGTGAGGTCAGGACAAGGAAGAATGTTCTCATGTCCAGGGCTGTGCAGTCATGGAATGGGCCGCTGCCCAGGGCAGGGACACTCTAGAGGCAATTCCCTCACCAATGCTGGAGTTCACCCTCCTGATGCTCCTGGGGTCTCCAGATGGCCTTTCTCTGAATGAGGGGATCCGGGATGGAGAGAAGGTTCTGCGGCACGCCAAGTGGGGAGATCCTCCCGCCCTTCACAGTAGGAACCCCAAACTCATGTTCATGGAGGAAGAGACACATTCTCATCCTGTGCTGTGAGATCCCAGGACTGTCTGGAGCCAGTTGCCCAGACCCGCGCTCAGCCACTGGCATGCAGGGAGCGGCAGGGCCGGGGCCAGGAGGTACTCCGTGCCCTGCTGCTTCATCAGGAACCTCTCCCTCGGGAATAAAGGTACGCTGAACTCAGAATGGTAGTTGAGTTACATTCCAGTGCCAGGTGTTTTAAAAAGTAACTGCAGTTTACAGAGGGCCCTTCTGTGGACCTCTGTCTGAGCGCCCTGCACGCAGGTGCAGAGGGCCAGTGGGGCCTCAGGGCAGGAGGAGCTCCCAGCCTGGGGCTCTCCCCAGCCTCGTCCCTGCAGGCTCCAGCCAGACCAGACTCAACGCATGCTTCACCTCCACAGAGCCTTGTCATTCAGAAGAGTCTAAGAACAAAAAACATTACAAACCTCCCCACATGCAAGTGGGCCAATTTCGTAGCTCAGTGGCAAGGTGGCAGGGAGAGCTTCTGGGTGAGGGTGACAGGTCACTGAGAGCATCACCTGCATTTGGTCTGCCCCTGGGGAGCTTGGAGCAGGCTCTCTTTCCTGGTTTTCTCTCAGCTGCACTTTGATAAGCAGGGTGTTCTCTCCTTCTCTCTCTCTCTTGTTTTTGTGTGTGTGGGGGGGGGGTTGTTTTGTTTTTGGGGTTTTTTTTTTTTTTTTTTTTTGTGACCTTCTGGTCTTGTCAGATCTGAAAGGCAGTGTCTGGGGCTTGAATCTCAGGCAGCTTTGTTTGGTGTGACAGAAAGTGCACCAGACTTAGCAGATGCAAGCCTGGATTTCAGTCTGCATACCCACCCCACCCTTCACAAAAGTGTTTTAGAACTTACTTAAGGGGAGTCCCAGGATGAATGGAGATTAAGCCATATTTACTACTCATTTTCAGTGGCTGGAAGGAAATCACATCTGTTTAACGGAGGAAGCAAGCATTTGCATACTGAAGGCAAAGGTTGCTTAATGTGGACTGGAGCCTTTATATGTGGTTACCTGCTCATGCAGCACAGGGGTCAAAAATAATGAGAAGGGAATATGGCTTCAGTTTTCTTTCTACCTTCTGCCTCCATTCCAGGCCATCAGCATGTTCAATGCAAATGGAAAATTTTGAAATGATACATTGAAGTTTTACCTGTGCTGGAGAAAGTTTGCACATAGCTCATATTGTGCTTGTAAAAATGCAAAAGCTTGCTTAGACTTTTCAAACAAATGCTTAGACACAGTGGCCCATCTTTGGAAAGGAAGGCAATCATTGTAAACGTGTATTTTGCGGGGAGCAGGACTAGCAAATGGGCTGTCACTGCATGAAATGTAGAGATGAGGTTTCCAACAGGTGTATGTCAGGGAGCCCTCCCTCCAGACCTCCCTCCCTGCATCCCTTGGCTCTCCTGGGCCCAGTGCTGCCCACCTCTGCTGCTCCTTTGGGACTCATCTCCCCACCCTTGTCCCAGTGGTAAAGGTCCATCCTGCTTTCCTGGCACAGGGAGGGGGAGGGAGTAATCTCCCAAGGTATGATGCTTAAACTTACACATCTAACACAAGAAGAAAGCTTTGTTTTGGAGACAGGCCAATAGGAGAGAGTTTTTAGCAGAGGGCGGTAGCTGGGGCGGGGAGGGACTACTGCTTCTCTGAAGAGCTCCCTGGAGCGGGTCACAGCACTGCTGCCTGAAGACCGGGCCTGTGTGCCTCTCAGCTGCCATTGTGAGGGTATTTCTGAACATTTTAGGTCATACTTCCCTTTACTGTAAATCATGAACGTGACCTGTTCTATATGATGGTATTACTACTAAGATCAGATAATGAAATCTATGTGATAGTTATTTGGAGACTAATATCCTATACCTATACAAGGGTTTTTAAAAAATTAATTGATTGATTATTTGAGAGAGAGCAGGGGGAGGGGCAGAGGGGGAGAGAGAATCTCAAGCAGACTCCCTGCTGAGTGGGAAGCCCTTTGTGGGGCTCAGTCTCAGGACCCTGAGATCATGACCTGAGCTGAAACCAAAAGTCGGGTGCTTAACCGACTGAGCCACCCCGGTACCTCTACAAGGTTTTTACTTTTTTTAACTCAGTTTTGTATTACTCTTTCCCATCAAATTTCTCCCTCACTAAACTCTTTCCCTCGGGGCGCCTGGGTGGCTCAGTGGGTTAAAGCCTCTTCTTTTGGGTCAGGTCATGATCCCAGGGTCCTGGGATCGAGCCCCACATTGGGCTCTCTGCTCCGCGGAGAGCCTGCTTCCTCCTCTCTCTCTGCCTGCCTCTCTGCTTACTTGTAATCTCTGTCTGTCAAATAAGTAAATAAAAAAATCTTAAACTCTTTCCCTCAATCCACACCTGCCCCCATTCCATGGCAACAGAAATTTGGAACTGACCATTCTCTTATATATGTATATTCTCTTATATACGTTGGGTGGTTCCAGGTTTGGTGGTTCCAAAGGAAACTTAACATCAAGTACAACTGGCCAGTGAAGCTCACCTATCTTTCTTTGTCAGACCCAAAAGACAACTTCTGTCTTGAGACAATTACAAATTGTAATTTGTTCTTTGCTTAAGAACAAATCCCAAACACCTGCCAAAATTTAAAGATCAGAGTTTAGAAATTAAACATACCTTAATGTTCTTTCTTCCTAATTGGAGATTTACTGTGTCATTAAGCAAAAATAATTTACTGATTATGGATTTTTTTTAACATTAAGACATTAGCAATGTTTTCCTGTGTTTTTAATTAATAAAGGCATAGAAAATGTAGCTTTTGTTCAAGCCCTACAGCAAGTCTTAATCTAGCTTCTAGAGTATCTCATTTTAAACTTGGGCCGTTGGTAGACAAGACTGAGTACGGTGGTTTGCTCCAGGTGGCTTTAAAATTGTGGGTTGTGAGCACAGGGTCAGCTCACTTGAGTATCAGTTATTTCAGTCAATAGGTGCCTTAGAAAAATGAGATAAACTTGGTTTTCTCATTTTTGTCCCTAATTTCTATTATTTTCATGTTTAAGTTATCTACATTCATTAATTTATTATTTGCAAATTATATTATAATAAGAGGTGAGCAAGAAGATGGAATATCTCAAGCTTAAAGCAAGTAGGACCAGGTTTGCAACAAAGAATAGTTGTTCGTATTAAGATTACATTTTTTTTTTAAATTGAAAAACTGGAGGAATTCTTTATGGAAATAATGATCAATAGCAACTATGTCAAGATAACATGTCTGAGCTGTTCCATATCTTTAAAAACTCACTTTGTCCTTTCAAAAACTAAATGTTAGCAGATGTTTGCCTATTTACAAGACTGTCTCTTTAGGAACCTGGCCCTCGCATTTATGAACTCTCACAATGAGGTAACAGTTTCCCTTTCTGTCTGATTACAGTACACACCCTTCCTGAGTAAATCCTGTGTGCCCTGACTGTATACTGGGACATGGGGATGATGTTTGCCATTTGAGATGTTTGCATAACAACCAGCGGCTCTGAAAGATTAATGCCTGGATATGGGCAGCATGAGAAAGACATAAACGTTTAATCATTTCTAATAATTAGAAGTTTTCTTTTTCTCACATTGCCCCCCCCCCCCCCACCCATGCTCCTAAGTTAGCTCTAGGGACAACTGGGTGACTCAGTTGGTTAAGCATCTGACTCTTGAGTTCAGCTCAGGTCATGATCTCAGAGTCCTGAGATCGAGCCCTGCCTCAGTCTCTGTGCTGAGCTTGGACCCTGCTTGAGAGTCTCTCTCCCTCCCTCTGTCACCCCTGCTCCTGCTTTCTCTCTCTCACTTTTCTCTCTCTCTCACTCTTTCTCTCTCTCTAAATAAGCTCTAAATACTGGTTGGTTTGGAAAGGAGGCATCACAGTATTGGAAGAATAAATTCATGTTTTTGTGGTGGTGGATGTTTTTGTAGTGGTGAAGTTCTTCCTCCGATCATCGTCTACTTTAAGACAAACTCCTAACTCTCTAAACCTGTGTATGGCCTCTTGGCTCAGGCTTTTGAGGACCTGGTATGTGCTCTGCCAAGGTGGTGGGTTCAGCCCTCGTGGCCCATGCACATGGCATCCAAGTGCAGCAAGCCAGTGAGTGGGAGGTGTTTGGATTTGTGTTGATTCACAACTTCCTGAAAAAAAGTCAAAGTATTTGCCCTGTTGAGGATATGTGGGTGGTGTCCTCCTTCGGCTGCTGGGTCAGCACACGGAAGCAGGAAGTAAGAGCACTCAATAGGGACCATCTCCCCGGCGCTCTAGATTCAAGTACAAGTCTGTACCCAGAAAATGTCACAACCCAAAGTCCTGAAAAGATCCCGAAATTCACTCCAACAAAACGACTGTGGCGTGATGAAAAGCCTTGTTCTGGGAAGCTTGACTTGGCAGAAGTGTTGGCCATGATGGATGTTTGCTGAATTTAGATCTGATGAGAAAGTGGCTATGACCTAATTGAAAAGAATGGAATCCAGAAGCAATTGCCAGTTCTGTGTGTACAGATGGTGGTGTTTGGGATGCAGTTTCTGCCACTGCCCTCATTTCCATTGTGGGGTCACCCTTGAGAGCCTTCACCCAAAGTTGGATGGCGTGGCCACCAACTTCAAAAGAACACTTGGTTCTAAAAGAGCTAAATAAATTACTCTGAGTTTACTGATCTCGATGACAGGGTGACTTAAACATTTTCTTCCTCTGCACGTTTTCAGTATTTTCATGTGACTTTCTCAAAGGAGACCCAAAAACACTTGGCCTATCGTAGCCTCCCTGAAACACCTGAACTGAAATCCATAACTTAAAGTCGTTTTGAATCCAATGATTTGCACAGATGTGTGAAGATGGGAACCAGCCCCGGCAAGAACTGTGCAGTCACTTTGAGCACTAAAGCGATGCCTGTGATGCCCATCTCCTTCCCCGGGGCCGTGCTCTGCCTGCAGGTTCTTTTGCAGGTTTGTGTCCACACTGTCAGACCTTAGTGATACTTCCATACTTTTCCACTATCCTTAGTGATACTTTGGTAGCTTTTCCCCTGAGAGCCTCTGCCCAGGCCTCTCCTCTCCTGTGTGGACAGGGGCTCAGTACACACTCAAGTTCACCCTCCTTCCTGTTTCTGTCCCCACCGTCCTGCACTCTCCCATATCACCAGCAAGCCCCTCTCTGTGATCTTGGGGACCTCCGGTCCCCCTTTGCGGCAGTCCACTTTGCATCCTGTTTTAAGAGCCACTCTTCAACTGAACTCTTCTGCAAACCTCTGCTGTTGTAAGTCTGTAGTCTCTCCCTCTTCGCCCTGAGTGAGCTCACAGCTGTCAGAGTCTGCAAGGGAACCTGGAGCTTCGTGGGGCCCAATATGGAGTCCTCTCCCTTGCCGCCTTGACAAGTCAGCACCTCCACTCACTGCTGAAGTGGGCACTGTGATTGACAATGTGCTGCTTACTGGTGCAGCCGAGACTTTTACCAAGTTCCTGCTTAAGGCAAGTGTAACTGGAACTCTGCTCATGACTTATATTCAGCCAGAAAATCCTTGTGTCATCTACTATTGTAAAACATAGATTGTAGGAGTGCTAGGATGGCTTAGTTGGTTGGGCTTCTGAATCTTGGTTTCAGCTCAGGTCATGATCTCATGGGTCATGAGATCAAGCCTCGGAGTTGGGCTTCACACTCAGTTGGGGAGTCGACTTGAAGATTCTCTCCCTCTGCCCCTTCTCCTGTTCTCTCTCTCTCAAAAAAATAAATCTTTTTAACAAACAAGCATAGATTATATATTATTCTTCAGGTATGGTGAGATCAGGAGATGATTGCCATTGCAAAGATAATCTGTTATCCTCCCAGTTCCCAAGAGGAAGGGACATTGTCATGACATTGTCAGGGTTCCCATGGGGAGGCAGCAGGTTGGTTGGGAGTCAGAGGGAGTGAGGGTAAATGTGGGCAAGGGCCTTCTCATGGTTTTCTAGGGAGGGAATGAGTAAGGCAGGGCCAGAAGAGGCTAGTGTGAATACTTTCAGCAGGCTGTGGGGTAGAGGGACTGTCGCTGGTTGCCTGATATCTGGCCCTGGGGTCAGTAGGGCAGGTGGATAGTGGTCTACAGTGTGTGAGCCCCATAACAGAGGAGGTTGAGGGTGTGGACTCTGGATGGGTTAGTCTGTATATGAAGACGAGCTCTCTAGCTAGCCCTGCGATAGGTGGTCCTGCAGGACCAGCCAGACCTTAGTTAGGATGTCAAAGCCTGAAACACCTACTCATCCTTACACTCCCATCTTAGTTACAAGGTAGACATGTAACCTTGAATGAGAACCTCAGTCCTCATCTGTAAAGTGAAGGATTAAAAGTTAGAGCACAGTCAAGAGCTTTCTGTTTGATCTTTGTGGGGATGAAGCCTCTGACACCTCCCAGTACTCCCCAAATTCCCGGGTTCTTTTGGTTCAGATTCCCAGGGGGAAGGTGCACTAACTAGAATTCTCTCCCTGGCTAATGGGCAGGGAAGGCCGGTCAGCTGCTGACCCTGAAGCTTCATTATAACCTCTTTCATATGGGGACTTTCTGCCTACAATCGTATTCCTAACTCCTCAGGTCAACAGGCTGTCTTTGGGTTATAATCATTGCCTGCCACTCCAGTAACTTTGAATTCTTGATCTGAGCCAAGTGATTTTTCAGTGAGTATATGTGTATGACCCATGTGACAGGTGACATTTAATATTGCCTTTGTGAAGAAGAGCTACTAATAGCATTGGCTCCCAAGTGTAAGACAGAATATGGCAGACCTTCTGTTCTGAAGCTTGGAAAAATAAATCTCCATTTTATGTTGCAGAATTATTAATTGATTTGGCAGTGAGGAGGAGTGTGGAGTTCTTACTCTTCAAATCCCAAATAGAGGGTTTCTTAAAATCCTTCTATTGACATTGATGCCAATGTATGAGCTATAAAGGCTAGAAAGTGAAATGTTAATCCATTTGGCACAAATTAAGAACCATTCTATTAACTTAAACTGTGTGGAAGTATTGTATGTTGGT
>PISX010016206.1:0-46889 GCA_004024625.1 Mellivora capensis
CCCCCCCCCCTTCCAGCAATGCTTCAGAACTCAGTTCTACAAACTCACCCTTTCCGTCAGCCTCTGTCCCATTCAGAGCAGTGGCTGTCTCACACAGCTGTATGCTGGAGAGCACACATTACGGACCTCGCCTTCCTAACCTGCATCCCCTAAGGACACTCACACTGGTGACCACACAACAAAACCAACTCCAGACTAGTTGTCACCTGGCGCCCACTGGGACATGACCTTGAACAAGGGAACTGTCCATGGCCTGATGAGGAAGTGACCCTTGTGTGCTGTGGGATTCTCACTTGCCCAGGGAAAGGGTCAAAGAGGGACCAAGCTCATCTCAGAGCTTCTCCTCAGGGGCTGGGGACACAGCCTGTGCCTCTTAGCTGATGGCACTTAATGGGGAGAGCTCCCAAACTTAGGGACGCTCAGGGAGCAACTGGACTCCTTGGCGTTACAAAACCATATCCCTCTGTTAAAACTTCAGGTGCTTGTCTCCAGGTCAGAGGACCCTGGTGAAATGAGGCCCAGGCTGTCCCAGAGGTCACGCACAAGGCTTGTCACTCAGGGTCCTGGACCATCCTCCCTCCCAGCATCCTGGACCCTCTCGCCTCACTTCCTCAAGAAGGTATTGTAAGGGGCAGTGTGCCCCTCGGGCTGCCGGACACTCACCTCTGGGGAGCCCCACTCCTCCCCTACAGACACAGCCTGTCCCCCGCACGTCCCGGGGTCACTGCACGTCCTCGGCGCCGCGCACCAGAGTGGCTTGAAGCCGGGGAACGGAGGGTGGGGTGTCACGAAGAGCTCCCGGACACTGAGGACTCTGCGTGCCCGCTCCCTTCGGGCCCTGGGGCATTCGGCCGAGGCCCCCCGCGGGCAGAGGGGCCAAGTTTCTGAGCGAGCAAGCGAGAGAGCCAAGTCTCCTCAGGCTGGGAGGCCGAGAGGACCGCCCTCGGGGCTCTCCCCGCGCACGCCGGGCTGGGACCGCGGGGAAGCGCCGGCCCCGCCGCCTCCAACCCCAGGCGCCCACCGCGACGTCTGCCGGACGAGAGACCCGCGTCCCGCGCCCTGCCCGCCTGTCGTCAGCGGCCGAGCTGCGCGCCGCCGAGACCTCGCAATCTCTCCCTCGGGACGGCGGCTTGGAGGCGGCCGGAAAAGGCAGCGGCGGCCGGCGGGGGACCGAGGCGGGGGCGGCGGCCGGGCCGGGGCCGCGGGGGGCACTCACCAGCGCGTGTTGTCGTGGAAGTGCTCCAGCACCGCGTAGCCGAAGAAGGAACCGGCGGGTCCCTGGAAGCGCACGGGGCGCTGCGGGTCGAGGTTGTAGGCGCCCGCGGGCGTCCCCGCGGCCACCAGCGCCAGGAGCAGCGCGCGGAGCCCCCCGGCGCCCCTCCGCGCCGCCGGGCCGCCCATCCCCAGCCGGCCGCCGCCCTCCGCTGTGCCCCGCGAGCAGGGCGCCGAGCGCGCGGGCGCCGGGGCCGCGGGGTCCGCCGACGGCCGGGAGGCTCCCGGGGGCGGGAGCTCTGCGCTCGGACGCTGGCTGGAAGCCGCGCCGGCCCGCGGGCGGTAGGCCGAGCCTAGGAAGGCGAGCGCAGGGACGGCCCGGGGCGGGCGGCGTCTTCAGTCCCGCGGAGAAGTCTGCGCTCTCGGAGCGAGCCGTCCCGGGCCGGGCGGTGCTGGACTGCAGAGAGGCGCGCCCGCGGGGTGGGCGGCCCGGAGGCTGGCGGGGGACGGCGCGCCGGCGCCCTCTGCCGGCCGCCAGCCCACCCCGCGGACGGCCGGGGCGGACCGCTAGAGTCGCAGACCCGCGGGCGGAGGCGGGGGGGAGGGGGGCCCGGGACTGCAGCACCTCCCGCCAAGCTCCGGGTCCCCCGCCGGGAGAGGCTTCCAGAATCCTCCCCGCAGCTGCGTGCTTCCCGCTCCCTCTCGGTCTCACACCCACCCCAAGGACCGAAGAAAGCCGGGTTAAGGATTGAGTTTCTGTTCTAGCGCTGCCCATCTGCAGCCCCTCGACTGGGCTGAGAGCCAACCTAGAGGAGAAGAAGCGCTCAACGACTGCCACCTGGCAATCGTTAATAACAACCAGATCCACGCGGGAGTGAGCCCAGCACCCTTCCCCGTTCCACTCACCTGGTCTCCTACAGCATTGATCCCTTAGTGTGATCTCCCCAGCAACATCCCCATCACCTGGGATCCTGTAGGAAACGCACACCGGTAGGTCCCCCTCCAGACCCAACGAATCAGAAGCTCTGAGGGTTGGCGCCCAGCTGTACGTGGGGAGACAGGTGAAAGTGCGATAAAATACACATAAGACTTACCATCTTGACCATCTTTAAGTTTGAAGGCATTAAGTACATGTACATTGTTGTGCAGCGACCACCACCCATCTCTAGACCTTTTCTGTCTTGCAAAACCGAAACTCTATATCCATTAAACAATAACTCCCCATTCCTCCCCTCCCCCGGGCCTTGACAACCGCCGTTCTACTTTCTATGAATTGCACTGCTAAATACTTAGGGAGTGGAATCTTATGTGGCTGACTTTTTCCACTTAGCATAACGCCCTCAAGGTTCATTTATGTTGTACAGGTACCAGTACTTCCTTTTTTAAGCCTGAATAATACCGTAATACATGTTTTCTTTATCTGTTGATCCCTTTGTGGCCACTTGGGTTGGTTCCACCTTTCAGTTATTGTAAATATGTGAATAATCTGCTATGAATGAATGTATGGGTACATTTACCTGTTAGAGATAACTGTCTTCAGGTCTTTAGGGTAATTGCCCAGAAGTGGGATTACTGGATGATGTGGTTAATTTTTTGGGAACCCGCCATAATGTTTTCCACAAGAGCTGCATCATTTTACATCCCACAAACAGCGCACAAGTCTAACTTCTCTATGTGCTCTTAACAATTGTTATTTTCTGGGTTTTGTTTGTTTGTTTGTTTTTGGAGATACATATGTATGTAGTAACCATTCTAATGGGTGTGAAGTGGTATCTCATTGTCTTTGATTTGCATTTCCCTAATGATTAGTGGTGTTGAGCATCTTTTCGTGTGCTTGTTGGCCATTCCTATATCTTATGAAGAAATGTCTGCTCAAGCCTTTTGCCCATTTAGCAAAAGACTGTGTTTAATGATCTGATTCTGATGCCTGCTAAAGTTTGAGAATCATACCATATCAATACCATATTAATACCATATCAATATTGACACACCTTTATTTTCCTCAAGCAACTATGCCCTGCAAGCCATTAGAAAGCCTAGTTGTTGTATGAACCCATGTTCCAAAAAATCCCTAAGTTACAATAAAGGCTCCCCAAGGAAAACAAAATGAGAGCTCTCCCTCTTTAACCACCTGCTCCCAGCTGCTTAAACACATATCAGAATAGACCCATGGTCCCAAGGACCCCAATGACTTCAGGAAAGAGTGAGAGGAAAGAAAGGAACACTACCATTTATCAAGCACCAAATATATGCCAAATACTTGACACATATTTTATTTCATTCTTGCAACATCCCTTTAAAATAAGTACTGTTATCTCCCATTTTACAGACGAGGAAAGTAAGATGGGGACATGGCAATTAACTACCATAAAGACATACAATTTTGAGTAGTTGAATTGGAATTTGAACCTCAGTTCTTTTTGGCACAATATTTAGACTTCCCAGCTTGAACAAATAGTTCCACATCCCAGAAAGTAAGTACCTTAAAAAAAAAAAAAAAAGCAACAAAATTAAACAGAGAAAAAGTTGGTTTTCATCCCATTTCCCCAAGCTTGTTTCTCCATCTGAGGTGCCCAGACTCACCAGTAACACCCCTGGCCACACAGTTACCTAAGATGAGAACCCAACACAAAATTCTGTATCTATTTGTCTCCCACATCCAGTTCAACCAGTTCTGCTTATTCTACCCCCTCAAGATCTTAAACCCATCACCTCGTTCTCATCTCTACTGCCTAGGCTTCAGGTCAAGCCCTTGTCTCCTTGACCACAGTGTCATAATTATTATGACATAATATTATATAATTGTATATAATATTATATATGTTTATAATAATTATTTTAATATATGGATAAAATTATAATTATATAATTATTACAGATCTGTAGTGATGTCCCCCTTGTCATGCTTGTTATAGGTAACTTCTGTTTTTATCTGTCTTGGTAGGAGTTACTAATTTTTTTTAAAGATTTAATTTATTTATTTGAGAGAAAGAGAGGGTGTGTGCACGTGTGAGAGAGAGCATAAGCAGTGGAGGGGGCAGAGGGAGAGGGAGAAGACGACTCCCTGCTGAGCAAGGAGCCTGATGCCGGACTGGATCCCAGGACCCTGGGATCATGACCTAAGGCAGATACTTAACCCACTGAGTCACCCAGTCACTGCAGGAATTACTAATTTTATTAATCTTCTTAAAGAAACAACTTTTGACTTGGGTGATTGATTTTTATAACACCTTCCCCTTTTTTACTTTAAGATTTTATTTGATCTCTATTGCCTTCTTTACTATTTCTAATAATTTCTTTGGATTTAATTTGTAATACATTTTTCTAGCTTCTTGAGACAGGTGCTCGGATTTTTTACCTTATTTATTTTTCTAATTCTTTTCTAATATATGCATTTTTAAATATATAATATATTTTTTATAATATATATGTGTTTGTATATACACACACACAATAAATTTCCTTGCAACAACTGTTTGAACTTTCCACAAGTTCTGCCGATATATTATATTGTCATTATCAATCAGTTCAAAATACTTATTTACTTATTATTTGTTTATTTATTAGAGATAGAGAAAGAATCTTATGCAGGTTCCATCCCCAGCACAGAGACCAATGCAGGGCTTGATCTTACAATTCTGGGAACATGATCTTACAATCATGAGAACATGACTAGAGCAGAAATCAAGAGTTGGACACTTAAATGACTGAGCCACCCAGACACTCCCAAAATATTTTCTAATTGCAGTTGAGTTCTCCTTGGTCCATGGAAAACGTGTTCCCTAATTTCCAAGTTGTGGGAGATTTTCTTTCTCTTTGTTACTGATTTCTTTTTTATTTTTTTAAAGATTTGTTTACTTATTTAAGAGAGAAAGAGAGAGAGAGTGGGGGGGGGGCAGAGGGAGAGGGAGAGAAGCTCAAGCAGACTCCCCACCGAGTGAGGAGCCCCACTCAGGGCTCCATCCCACAACCCTGAGATCATGACCTGAGCTGAAATCATGAGTCAGACACTTAACCCACTGAGCCACCCAGGGTGCCCCTTGTTACTGATTTCTTAATTCCATTATGGTCATAGAACATACTCTGTATGTTTTCAATCCTTTGAAATTCGTTGAGATATGGGTTATCACCCAGCATATGGTAAATTTTGGTGAATTTTTTCATGTGCCCTTGAAAAGAATGTGGGGGCACCTGGCTGGCTCTGTCAATGGAGCATAAGACTCTTGATCTCAGCGTTGTGAGTTTGAGTCCCACATTAGGTATGGAGATTACTTAAAAATAAATTCTTGAAAAAGGGAATGTAGAACACTTTGTTAGAACTATTGTTCTGTATATATCAATGAGGTCAAGTTTGTGAATCATGTGGCTCAAAATTTATATATCCTTATTGATATTTTGTTTGCTATTCTGTAAGTGACTCAAGGAGATAAATTAAAATCTCCATCTATAATGGTGAATTTGACTATTTCTAATTAAGTTCTGTCAGTTCTTTCTTACATAACTGAGGGCTTGTTTTAGATACAAATTTAAGATTCATACTGAATTGGCTCTTTTATTGTCAATGAAGTCTGACCACACTGTTGTGGTTTCCCTACCTGTGCTCTCTTCTTTTTACCTTTTCCCTCCACAACAGAAATTACATAATGGTTTGAAACCTCTTGTTGCCTCCCCACTCCTGCAGGTTGGAGCCAGAACTCCTTAACAAGATTGAAAGCGGGGTGGGGAGTCTCTACCCTTATTTCCAGCCCCATCCAGTGCCCCCTACTGCCTCACTGCCATGAACCCTCCAAAGCTTTGACACTCAACTTCTGTCTGTTCCCTAAACACATCCACCAGGGGTTTTCAGATATCGGTGCCTTCTCCAAGATTGTTCTTTCTTCCTGAAATGTCCCACCCTCTTATCCAACCAGCAAAATCCCACCTATCCTAATATTCTGGCCCAGTTCTTGTCCCACCCTTTATGTGACCTTTCCTCTGCCCCTTTCTCCTCTGAGCTCCCACAGACAGCAGTGTTCCCATGCCTGTATCTCAACACTTATAATATCATATTTTAATCATATTTTTGGCTCTCTGTTCCTTCTAGACTTTAAGATTATCTACATAAAAAAGAATATCTTAGTTATCTTTGTATTCCCAAGGCCCAGCTCAGTGCTGGCCATAGGTACATAATTAAACATTGTTGAAAGAATGAACTGCTTAAAAAAAAGCAAGCTGAGTAAAAAGATAAAGCCCTTTGGGAGACCTACATGGCTCAGTCAGTTGAGCATCAACTCTTGATTCCTGCTCAGGTCATGATCTCATGATTATCTCTCATGAGATCAAACCCTTGTAAAGCCCCGCATTGGACTCCACGCTTGAGGGAGTCTGCTGCTCTCCCTCTCTCTCTGCCCCTCCCTCCACTCTAACATACTCTCTCTCTCTCAAACAAATAAATAAGACCTTTTTTAAAAAATAGATAAAACTCTTTGGAAGAGGCTCTGAAGGAGAGTTTTAACTTTCTCTGAGTTCTGGTTGTGAGGATAAAAATGACCCATTCTACTTTTAGGAAACAAAACCCAAGTTGCCATTGATTGCCAGTAAATTTCCAATATCTATACTTCCCATTTTCTAACTTACAGAGCTTAGAATTATCAGAGCATTAGTGTATCTAACTTAAAAAATAAATAAATGAAACTGTGTTTCCCAGTCTCTCTTGCAGAAAAGGGAGGCTATGTAACAGTGTCTGGCCAATGAGATACAAATGTACTTTGTGAGAGGTGGGGCTTCTGGAAAGATTTTTTTAAAGGGGAGCTGACTCAAATGGCCTGTGGCTTTCACCCTGTGGCCTTCTCTCTTGCCTGCATTGCAGATAGAGGTCACGGCTGGAGATGCAGCAACCATCTTCAGAACCACCTCAAAGTAAAGACCATAAGATTGCAGAGAGCTCAGTTCCAGTATCCCCCAGCTGCCACCCTTGAGCTGGGCTGCCTTCCTCAGGACTTTTTATTATATAAGAAGAATTAAACACCAATTCATAGGAGTCACTACTTCTGAGGATTTGGTTATTTGTAGCTAACTCAACACTAGAATGAAGAGTTCCCAGAACAGATGCTCCTAACCTAGGGTTCACACAGCTCGACAGGTAGCTCAGAGGTTCTGAGAGCCCTGTGGTTGGCAGAATAATGTCCCCACCCCCCCCACACACACAAATATGTCCACATCTTTATCCCCAAAAAGTGTGGATGTGTTACCTTACATGGCAAAGGGGAGTTTGGAGACATGCTTCCAGTTAAGGATTTGAGAGAGCAAGATTTTCCTGGATTATCTGCAAGGGCCTGATCTAATCATTTGAACACTTCTAAGCAGAGAACCTTTCCTGGAAGTCAGATTAAAAGATGTGACCATTCAAGTAAGGGCAGGGGGATGCTACATTGCTGGCTTTGAAAATGGAAGCAGGGATCCACGAACTAAGAAATGTGGGCTGGAAGCTGGAGGAGGTGAAAATGGGTTGTTCCCCCAGAGCATCCAGAAAGAATAGCAGCCCAGCAACACCTCAAAGATAGTCTGGTGATACCTTTGTCAGATTTCATAACTCAAAACTGTAAGATAGTAATTGTGTTGTTTTAAGCCACTGAGTTTGTGGTACTATGTTAGAGCAGCAATAGAAAACTAATACACCCACTGAAATTGTATGCAAAAGGGTATGTGTGGGTATGTGGAGGTGTGTGTTGGTATGTGTGTTTCTTAAGGAAAGATCCATAGATTTCAACAAATTCTTAAAATGGAATATAGCCTAAACTTCCATTTATAAAATAAGTCCTGGGGATGTCATGGACAGCATGGTGACTGTTGTTCCTAATATTTTATTGAGTCTGGGACAGGTGGGGCTTGGTAGGGAGAGATAAGTAGGGGACTATGTGACTAGGTTTACATGGGGCTATGGAATCAAAAATCCCAGAAATGCTGAGGGCTGAGGCTTAAGGAAACCAAAGATAAGAGAAGAAACCAGACCACCCTTCCCTGGGCATCAGAGGTGGGGGCTTTTGATGGCAGTCACGCGGTGACTCACAAAGAATGACCAGACCCCAAAGAAGAATGAGCCATTAAAGATGTTATCACCAGTCCTTACTCAAACCAAGACGGCACAAAAATGATAAGGCCACAAGCTCCCTGGTCAGTTCTAAAGAAAAGACTGTGGGAGGAGGCCCACCCTGACCACCCATTTGGGACCCCTCTCACTCTTGGAGCTTTTTCTGTATCCCTGCTTAATGAAATTCCAACTCCTTGCTCACTCTCCTTTGTCCATGAGATTCATTCTTCAACTCCTTCTAAGAGCCTGGCTCTCCTGCTTCACTATTGTATATTTGAAAGCTGCTGAGAGGGTAAATCTTCAGAGTTCTCATCACAACAAAAATTACCTGTAATCCCGTGTCAATGTTAACTAGACTTATTGGGGTGATCATTTCACAATATGTACAAATACCAAATCATTATGTTATATACTTGAAGCTAATATGTCAATTATACTTCAGTTTCAAAGAAAGGCGCAGTAGTTGCGGTTTTTTAAGATTTTATTTATTTGAGAGAAGAGAGAGACAGAACAAATGGGGGGCTGAGGGAGAGAATGAAGCTGAGCAGGGAGCCTGACACGGGGCTCATCCCAGGACGCTGAGATCATGACCTGAGCTGAAGGCAGAGGCTAAACTGACTGACCCATTCAGTCACCCCAAGGTATTTTTAGAAGGTCAGAAACCACTGATCTAAACCATACTGATTTCAACCTCTATAAACTAAATTTTAAAAAATTGTGGCAGTAGTCATCCACAAACACCACCTCCCAAACCTGTCTGTACATCAGACCCCCCAAACAACCATTGGAAAAGGCAGATTTACAAACACTGCTGAGTCCGGTCTAGAGGTGAGGCCCAGGAATCTGCATTTCAAATACCTCTCAGAAGATTTACCAAGTAGCCAGGTTTGGGAAGCAAGATCCTACAAGAGATTCAGAATTCTGCTGATGTGTGACTCCATCATAGGACAGAAAAAAACAACAACATAGAATGTGGCTTCACATGTTGAGGATTTAAATCTCAGGTCTGACCAGCTGTGATCTTGGTAGGTCAATGAAGCAGGGAAGCTAATAAATGAATAACCTCTAGATGGGCTTCTTGGGAGATTATTGTCTAACTGTAAAGTCTTAACATTTGTTATTCATATAATCTGACATCAAGCATGAGCTCAGTTTCCTGGTTACCAGAACGAGCTTTCCTACAGAGACTTGATCTGAAGGATGAGTCTGTAGGATGACTATTGGGGGACAGAATGTTTCAAACCTGGCCATACAGAATGCAGATATTTGCTACATGTGGGTGTGCCTCTGGGAAAGTGGAAACTCTTGTCAAATTTTCTAAGTGAAATGACAACTGGCTGCTCTTCCTTCCTTTTTACCCTCTCACTTCAGGAACTGATCTGTGAAAACTTCTCCGTTCACTCTGGTGGTTATAAACTCAACAGATGATCAGCTTACCTATCATTAGCCTTTTCTACACTCTGCCATCAATTTCTCTAAGGCAAACTTGGCTGCCTCCCAGAGCTTCAGAAAACTTGAGAACATCCTTATCACAACAGTGCAAAAAAACTGGTTTGCCCTCACTGCCTCCCTGCTCCAGGCACAGAGGAATAATGTACTGATATGATTAAATGTCCCATGGAGACATCGATTTCTCCTAAACTTTGAAAAGTCGTAAGATTTATGGGTCTATTTTTCCCCTTCCTTTCTCTACTAATTTTTTTTCTTATAAATTCATTATTTCCTAACTGTGTAAATACTAGATCAAAAGTTAGGTACTTTTTTGTAGGCTTTTACTACAAGCTAATGGACTCAGTAAACTTCACATTTGGAATGATTTTTTCGTTACAAAAACATTCAATTATGACAAAAAATACACATAGTTCTTCCAGTTGAAAAGAAAAGTCAAGTATTTTCAGGCCCTATCTTGAGCCATACCTTTGCTCAGGATCTCTTTTCCTGGAATGAATTCCCCGGTCTCTGATGGGAGATACTGATTCCTTCCTGCTGGAGTGATCCAAACAGGACTCTGGAACATCTCCCTCAGCCCCTCCTGGTGAGCGCTCACCCTTCTGGTGTACCTCAGCAAGGTGCTAAGAGGATGGGGGGGTCCAGTCTGCAGCAGGGACTACGGGTGCTGGTTTGCAAAGCGCTGATGGGAGTGCAGACAATAAGCTGGACAGGCCCTGCTGTAAGCTGATGGTACAGCCAGCCCCAAAGCAGGTGCATTTACTATGCCTCTAACACTGCACCGAGCATTTCACTGACCCTTTAATCTCACTTAAACCACATAGTGATCCAATTAGGAAGATGCCAGCTAAGGCTTGATCTCAGTTCAGAAACATACCCCAAAGTGTTGGGGTATGTTTCTGAATTCAGTTTTTTTTTCCAGAGTTTATAAGATATATAGCCTAATCACCATATGTTATACACCTAGCACATAAATCAAACATATAATTAAGCAGTAAAATGTATGAATCACACTGTGATTGGCAGAATAGTGGCCCCAAGGATGCCTTAGTCCCCAAAACCTGTGAATATTTTACCTTACATGGCAAAAGGGACTTTGCAGAAGTGATTAAGTTCAGGATATTTTTTTAAAGTTTTATTTATTTATTTATTTATTTATTAGAGAGAGAGAGAGAGCACAATGAAGTGGGAAGGGGAGAGGGAAAAGCCAACTCCATGCTGAGCAGGGAACCCCATGTGGAACTTGATTCCAGGATCCTAAGATCATGACCTGAGCCAAAGGCAAACATTTAACTGATTGAGCCACCCAGGTGCCCTAAATTCAGGATCTTGAGATGGAGAGGATCTCTATATTATCCAGGTAGGCCCAATATAATCCCAAGGGTCTTTTTAAGAGAAAGAAGGAGAGGCAGAGCCCAAGAAGATGATGGGGTGGCAGAAGCAGTGGGTGGGATGATGGGGCCACCAGCCTAGGGAAGCAGGCAGCCTTAGAAGTTGGAAAAGAGGGCAGAGAAATGAGTCTCCCTTAGAGACTCCAGATGGAAGGCACCCTTGCTGACTCATTTACACTTCTGACCTCCCAAACTGTAAGATTATAAATCTGTATTGTAGTAAGCCACTAGATTTGTGGTAATTTGTTACAGAAGCAACAAGAAACTGATACACTGTAGTAATATATCATTTTGGGTGAGGTTTTGCCACCAAATTATTTTTGAGAAACTTTCAGTTTTCCGAGGTTTTTTTTTTTTATTTTGGGATTGCAAATCTGCTCTCCCACCCCATCCTCATTTTATACATGGGGAAAATGAGGCAGAAAGGTTAGGGAAAATACAGATATTGGTAACACTCTTAAAAGCTTTCTATTAAACAAGGTAATGATAGGAAATGCTCTGTAAATATGAGCTAGCTCCCATTTATTCTTTTGACAAATATTTGAGTACATACTATGTGTAAGACACTGTGCAAGGCTCTGGGTATTTAAGAATGAACAAAATACTAAAAGTGTATTCTCTCATCGAGCATACTTTCTACCTGATAAACAGTAAATAAAGTATATAAGTAATTATAGAAAAGGTATCAGATGGTGTTAAGTTTTATGGAAAGAAATAAAGCAGGGAAGAGATAGTGGAGGCAAGAGTAGCAATTTTAAATCGGATGGTGTGGAAGAAGCCATTAAGAGGGTGATAGTTTACGATGTCTATTTTAGTTATTCTTATTATAATAAGATATACATATATGCATGCCAAGAAAGGATTTTGTATATTTCTCAGTAATCCTTCTTTTCTGCTTCAAATTCACCAGTTTTCCCACCTCTGAAGATTGGTATCTTTTCTCAGTTCTAGAAAGGTCTCAGTTATTACTCTTTGAATGTGACCCCTTTGGCTTTATGTATTCTCTTCTTATGGAACTTTAACTTGCTATATTTGTTTTAGGCCTTCTTTCTCTACCATCCATGGGTAAAAGCCTCATGTTCACCATCTTTTTGCCCTTTAGGCTGCATGCTGATTAATTTCCTTGGCTGTGTTTTCCAGATCACTCATTCTCTCTTCAGTATAATCCATTGTTTTACCAGTCCTTTGAATTTGTAATTTTCATTATAACATTCTTTTAACCTTAAGCATTCAAAAAAAATAAAATAAATTAAATTAAATTAATAAAATTTAAAGTTCTCCCGGTCCTTCTTTGAAAAACTGCCTTGTCAGTTTGATGGTGTCTTGCTGCTTAATTGTACTTCCAAGGTCTTCCTTCATTTCCTTAAATAAATTAAATGTGTTAATTAATATTCTGTTTCTGACAATTCTAATATCTGCATTCCGTACATTTGTTTCTGCAGTCTGCTTATTCTGTCTCATGGTGGCTTGTTTCCTTGTGCATTACGTAATCTTTACTTTTAAGCTCATGTTCCTTGGAAATTTATCTGTGTTTGGAATATCTTCCTCCAGGAATGGTTTATGTTTGCTCCTGTGAGTTGCCCAGGGTGCTGCTGCTTCACCACTACTTTAACCTAAATTTCTGCTGGGATTTTTTTTTCTGCTACATGTAGCATAGCACAGGCTATGATTCACTGTGCTCAGAGGATAGTTTTTCCTTTTCTTTTTTTCATTCCATCAAGAGCCAAGGGGACGGAGACAGGAAAGACTTCCTATGATCCCTGTCTGTGAGCAGGTGTTATCCTAGTTTACCCACCAGAGGGGTTCAGCTTGATTTAAGGTATCCAAATTGACTACAAAGAGGCTTGGGTTCCAGTCTTGGCTTGCTGTTCCTGGCATGTGTGAGAGCCACTTAAATCCAGATATACTCAGGGTGAGTGCTGACATCGGCACTCACTTTTCCCCCTGTATTAGAATTTTTTTTTATTATTTCTGGCCTCTGAACATTTATTTCTTGCCAGCTTAGCAGACCATTATTCATTTTTATATATTGTTCAGCAATTTTAGGTGTTTGGTACCAGGAAAGACTCCCAGATATCTACCATTTATCCTACCATATTGCCAGAAAGGAAACCTGACTAATTTTTAAGTCACTAAAAAATAATTTAATAATAAGTCAGTAACAATAATGACCTAATCATGTTTTTGAAACTTTTTTTTCTACTAAGAGGATTCATTATTTCAAATCCTTAAAGAGGAGCCAGGATAAATGTGGGGCCCTGGAATTTGAGGGTCAGTACAGTGTAAAGAGTGGCTTTTGCCACTCGGGCAAGATGTTCTGGAATGAAGTGACTTACTTGGCATCTTTGGCCTTTAGTGCCCCAGGATCAGCTGTAACAAGAGCAGGACATTTGCCAGAGGACAGAAGAGGTTGACAGGTAAAGGCTTTTATGTGTGTGGTTGTTTACTTTGTTGCTCAAATGTATTTGAATTATTCATTCATTAGTTTCAACTTTTTCAAACAGGAAAAAGTAAAAAACAAGCTTTGCTTCCACTCCTTGCTTGCAAGCCCGCTGTTTCTAGAGACAACCACTGCCAACAGTTCTCAGGGTACTTCGAGAACTATTCTGTGCCCCTTTAAGGAAAAGGCTTTTTTACTGGCACTTAGCACATCCCGCATATTGTGTTGTGCCTTGTCTTTTAAAATGTAGCAATATGTTAGAAACATTCCATACTGATGCGATTTATTTTTCTAATGGCTGCGTGGATTGCCATCATATGGATGAAATACAATTGATTTAAGCAACCTCTCCCCCGCCAGCTGGTAGACATTGATGACTTCAGACATACTATGGCTGGGAACATTCAGGCATGTAGATCCTTTGGCCATAGGTAAGTATTTCCGCAGAACAAACTCCTAAAGGTAAAGTCCTTCAACAGGGGGAGTGTATGTTTTAATTGTTATGGATGTTATTAAATCACCAGGCCAACAAACCAAGCCCAGTGGAATCCAGTGAAAATACCTGCTTCTGAGGGCTCTTCTGAAATCTCCTTCATATGTTCTTACTCTCTTACTATATTAACAGTTTCTGCAGTTAATTGAATTCATCAGAAAGCCTCTATATGAATGTGTAGTATGTATTATGCCTATTATTCAAGATAGGAATACCTCTTCATAGATGTGTAGCTGGGAAATTATGTTTAAATTAATATGTAAAAGTAATAATGTTTCATTTTTAAAATACTTTCTGATTTTAATACCTTACTGATTGCCAGTCAATTGAAAATGGTTCCTTAGACAATAAATCTAAGTATATATACTTCCTCTTCCCCACTCCACTTCTACTTGGTGCCACAAACTGAACCTCAGATATTAACAATCTGATTATATTGTAAAGTACTATCCTCCCTAGCAGTCACCTCTTGGGAATTTATCAGGAAAAAAATAATTGCATAAAAGATTTTTAAATGTCTGCGGGCACCTGGGTGGCTCAGTCAGTTAAGCCTCTGCCTTCGGCTCAGGTCATGATCCCAGAGTCCTGGGATCCAGCCCTGTATCAGGATCCCTGCTCAGCAGGGAGTCTGCCTCTCCCTCTCCATCTCCCTACCCCCTGCTCATGCTTTCTTTCTTGCTCTCTCTCTCCCTTCCTCACTGTACTTACTTTTTCTCTCTCAATTAAAAAAATCTTTTTCTAAAAAAAGATTTTTACATGTTTGGATAAAGATTTTCATGGCAGTTTAGGGGTGCCTGGGTGGCTCAGTGGGTTAAGCATCCCCTCCTTGGGTTTCAGCTCAGGTCCCTAGGATCGAGACCTACATCAGGCTCTGTGTGGAGTCTGCTTGAGATCCTCTCTCTCCCCTCCTCTCTGCCCCTCCCCCTACTCCCTAGTTCAAGCACTCTCATTCCCCCTGCAAAAGCAAAACAAAACAGAACCTCAAAATCATTTGTTTCAAAGCTGTCACCTTAATCCCAGCTCAATGGCTATGAGGACTTAAAGGCTGAGGACGTGCACACGTGTGCATGTGTGCGTGCACGTGCGTGTGTTCACACCCGGGAGGACACCTATTCTGTCACACACACCCTTGTCTCTTTGCCTACCCCTGTAGTGTTGGAGTGGAGTGGAGGTGAGGGAGCATGGAAAGGATCCCCATGGCTTGACTGCCTGGGAGAGCCGGTGTTGGCTGCCCACTTTCTGTTGGTAACAATCCTCACACAGCAAGACAGCACACTCACTGCAGACTGGACAGATGGGTGGGACCCCGGGACACCTTGCTGTTGAGCGGCTTAATCCCAAGCAGCCCTGCAGGCACTGTCAATTCCCTGTGAGACCTGGCTCTGTTGTCACCCAGCTGGTGGCTTCACTCCACAATGTCTGATGTAGGCACTTCCTGTGCCCACTCGACAGTGGTCTCCCATGAGCCCCTGCTGCACCTTCCGACTGCCCTCTGCCACCCAACCTGGATCCAGCAAGGTAACAAGACACCCATAAGTCTCAGGGAATGGAGCCTCAGAGGGGCGATTACTGCCCTCTCCCATGGCTGCTCTACTTTCAGTGCATTCCCATTCCTTCCCTACCATTGCCCTCAGCTCGAACCTAGTCACTGAGCATAACCAAGGGACAGGACACCAGCTCCTCCTTTTTACAGTCACCTAGAAATTTTATGACCAGTTATATTGAGGGTGCCTTCCATAGATTCGAGGGGGGGAAATCCAGTAAGCATCCCTCCCTCAGTCCTCCCCCAATGGGACAGTAAGAAAAGAAGAAACACTATCTCCATGGGCATTGCACTCCTCCCAGTGCCCGCCCCCAAGAAATGTAAGACCCACAGGGTTTACCGTGCCTAGCTCTTGGGGCATGTGGCATCTCCTGCTAACAGTCAGGTCCTTCTTGGAGTTAGTCCTAAAGAACTTGATTTGGTTCTTCAAAGAGCACAATCCAGGCTTTACTCTTGCCGTCATCTGGTTGACTCTGAACTCACACAAGCCTGTAACAAAAGGATAGCAGACAAGTGTATATACTGACAAGGAAAGACATCCAGAGTCCACGAAGGGGAAAACTCGGGCTCCTTAACACCTTTCCAGTGTGATCTGAAATATGTAATTTTCCGGTATCTAAATGTATACCTGCACATCAAAAGAGGCCTGGAAGTTTATGTCAGCTGTTAGTAACGAGTATGGTTGAGATTGTGGGCTGTTTTTGCTGATGCATCTACCTACCTGTCCTTTGGAACTATTCAAATTGTCTAAGAGAGCCAGTGTGGATGTAGAAGACTATGCCCAAAGGCCAAATTTACTAATTAAAGGAGAAAGTCTGTAAGAGACGGAAAAGTGGATTAGAAGCCATGCACATGAAACTGTCACTCCCCCAGATAAGAAAGAAACTTGAGGGGTGCCTGGGTGGCTCAGTGGATTAAAGCCTCTGCCTTCTGCTCAGGTCGTGATCCAGGGTCCTGGGATCGAGCCCCACATCGGGCTCTCTGCTCAGCAGGGAGCCTGCTTCCCCCCTTTCTCTCTCTGCCTGCCTCTCTGCCTGCTTGTGATCTCTGTCTGTCAAATAAATAAAATAAAATCTTTTTTAAAAAAGAGAAGGAAACTTGACCTTCATGCAATAGGGGACAAAAGTGGAGCCAGAGGCAGCCCTCATTGCCTGACTATTGAAGAGTCCCTGCTATGTACAGGGCAGGCACATTGAGGAGCTGACAGCCACTTCCCATGAAGGGGTTTGGCCAGAAGCAGTGAGGGGGAGACCGGCCAGCATGCAGAAGAAAGTGGTCAAGGCCAGATGTCTCCTTACAGTACGTTCAGGGAGGGAGAGAGAAATAAAAGGGGCCTAGATCATTCACACACCAGATAATCGTTCTCTAAATGACTGATACCTCGCTAAATGTACTTCTTAGTGTCAGTTCTTCAAACCTCGCCTGGCCTTATTTTTTATACAAGACGAACGACACTTCCACATGGTTTTTAAATTCAGAAAGTTCAGGGGAAGGGCAATTACTATCGCAAACCTTCAACTGTAATAGCAAGCAGAGATTGAAGCAAATACTTTCCCACTGAAGTATTTCATAAGCCAAAAGTCCAACTGTTATTACTGGGTGCAACATTTCCAACCGGCTTCCATGCTCAAAAAAATTACTTTTCCAGACATCCAAATTTAGTGAAACTGCTTCACGCAGCCATCAATGTTCGAAGACATCTGTACGCCACCGCGCCAAGTTTTTAAAACATTTCTCACCTGAATTGAAATATCAAAACTAACATGACACTTGTCAAAACATAAAAATGTTTAAATGATGATATTTCTAGGAGGCAGTTTAGGGTGAAGAGTGAAGGCTCTGGAGCTTATAATCCTAGTGCAGTGGACTGTCCCTGGTCTTCGTCAGCTGGGGCCGCCGTGACAGCGTACCCCAGACTGGGTGGCTGCAACAACACAAACAGGTTTCTTCACAGTTCTGGAGAGTGAAGGTCCAATATCAAGGTGCCAGGAGGGTTGTTACCTTGTGAGAGTTCTCCCCTCAGGTGGCAGACAGACGCTTTCTCCCTGGGTGCTCATATGACCTCTTCCCGGTGCTCATGTGCAGAGAGCAAGCTCACAGGCGTCCCTTCTTCTAAGGACACGAATGAGTTCGGACCCATCTTTACAACCTCATTTCACCTTCATTACTTCTTTGCTCCAAATACAGCCACACAGGTGTTAGGACTTCAACATAAGAATTTGGGGGGACACGTATATTCAGTCCATAACCTCCGGTATGTGACCTTGAGAAATTATTTGACCTCTCAAAGCTCAGTTTGTAAAAAGGAGATCATTCCCCGAGGTTTGTTGTGAAGATTAAATGAGATAAGTCACAAAAAGCCCATTACAGAGTATCTGGTCCATGGGAAGAAACTGATACATGTTACAAAATTTAATACCATTATTACTGTGCTATTTATCTCATTATTAACAATACGTATTTTTGTTTGGAGTAAAAGACAAAAAATTCAAAACTATTCTTAGTTCTTCAAACTATTTAAAAAGGTTTCATTTTTTTAAAAAGATTTATTCATTTTAGAGAGAGAGCATGGGTGCATGTGCAGGGGAGGGGAGGGGCAGGAGGAGAGGGAGAGGATCTCAAGCAGACTCCCCACCGAGCATGGAGCCTATGTGCGGCTCGAGCTTGTGACCCATGAGATCATGACCTGAGACAAAACCAAGAGTCAGCCCTGAACCCTTCAACCGCCTGAGCCACCTAGGCGCCTCTAGGTGACCTAAGTGACTCATTTGAAGTGGGTTATCCTAGAGCCTTCTTTGTCTTAAAAGATCAAGACCTCATGCTCCCAGTGCTTCAGGGTCACCTCGTGAAGAGCAAGGAAGTAAATGACTTCTGAACGCCATGACCTCATCCTGCACATCAGTGGCCCAAACCAGCTGGGCTCCTTTCTCAGGGATCACTCTATAATCAATTTGGTGAGTTGTCCAAGCTGCATCTCACCAGTTTCCAGATGTGAACTGTCATCAGAAGCTTCTGAAATGCTTTCCTTAGTGATTTCCTCAAGTTCCCACCCACCCACTGTTTCCCTGGTTTAAATGAAGTAGGGTGGTAAGTTGTGGCCCTTGGTGTGTGTGTATGTGTATGTGTGTGTGTGTGTGAGAGAGAGAGAGAGAGAGAGAGATCATTTGGTTGTGATGGGACATCCACAAACTGTGTCCAGAATTGCCCGTAAAGAAGTTGGCTAAAAACCAGTGCAGGTGTCTAAAAACAAGGAATGGAGACTTGGGAGTGAGGAAGGGGGTGGGTAAAGCTTCCAGAGAAATAGAAGGGCACTTGTAGCCCCTTCTGTGTCTTCTTCCAGGCAGCCTCAGCTTACCCCAAACTCTAGGCGGCTGCAAATGTCTTCAGGGAAAGGCAGGTTGTTGGACAAGGATTCTAGTCCTTGTTTTCAGAGCCTAGGCCTTCATGCTGGAAGTGCCTACAGCTGCAAAATAGACAGGTTGTATCTTCTGAATGCATCAATTTTTTCAGCGATGTGAAGGGGGAAATATGAAGTTAGGCTGGGACAATCCATAGCGGAACCCTATGACAGGAAACTGTCATAAAAGCGAGGTGACCAGCCCATGCACAGCGGTGGGGTCAGCAGAGAACAGTGACTCTGAGTTCGTGAGGTGAGACGGGCATCCTTCCTGGAAGCAGGCTTACTCCCTGGAGTAGTGCTGGGAGAATGTGTCTTCATGGTGACACCACCCCGTGTCATGCATTTACTCAATGAGCACTTCAGGCAATGAGCACCTATACGATAGGACTTGTGCCGTGCACTGGAGACGCAGTGGTAAATAATGGTGGGCCTGGGGCCACGTAGGTTAGTTAACAAGATCATCAGTCGAGAAGACTATCATGTCAGCAAGAGGGGAACAGGGACAAATGAAACCTGCCAGTGTCCCCGCATCTGTCTGTCATCAAATCCAGTGACGACAATCTTGAGAGAGTGCTGGCCACCGCTCCTCTTTTGCCTTCAAAAGCTTGTGTGAATTCCCCTTTTGACAAAGTACAGCTTGAAAATATACAGGGAAGGAGGCTCTGGGAAACTTAGCTCCAGCTTAACCACATTGATGGAGAACAAGCCACAGCAGAATCTCCTCTCCATGATCCCCACAGACGAACTATCCACTCTTCTGGAAAAAAAGATGGGCTTGTCAACATGGCATCTGGCAAATGCTTAAATTAATGTTCCATATGAACTCACAACATGACTTGGGTGTTATCTTCAACCTAAATAGATCGATCTTAGATAGCCACTGAACATTTGTTGTTTGGTACCTACTCATGATGGCTGATTGCTCACTATGGGGTAATAACAATACGGTTTTCTCCCAGAGGCTCATCTGCTGTCCCACATTTACTCATTTACTCACTCACAACCACCTATAATTATAAGTTAGAATCTATAAAAATAAAAAGTGTGGAAAGAACCTAAAAGTCTGTTGTGAACTAGATATCTCTTCTAGGCCCAGATATAGAACTTGTAACAATTACCTACAAATAGTGTTTCCCCCTTACTGATGTGAAATAATAATAATTAATAATTTTAATATATTGTTTTATTTTTATTTCTAACTTTTTTTTTTACTGATAATATTGTATTTATTTTTTTTTAAACTTTTGATGAGTTTTTTAAAACATGTACCTAGGAATGCCTGGGTGGCTCAGTCAGTTAAGCATCTGCCTTGGGCTCAGGTCATAATCTCAGGGTCCTGGGATGGAGTTCCTCATCCTGCTCCCTGCTCAGCAGGGAGTCTGCTTCTCCCTCTGCCCCTACCCCCACCCATGCTCTCTCTCTCTAATAAATAAATAAAATCTTACAGAAACAAACAAACAAACACGTACCTAAACTTGGTGGTCTTCTGGCTCCTGAAACACCAGTTCCGTTGCCCTTGGCTACTGGACGCTGGAGAAATACTGGCCGGAAGGCCCTATCCAATGCTAAGAAAACTGGCCAGGTCTTTGCTTCTGTATTTTAAGGTGGAAATGTCTGTGTGTCCTCCAGGAACTAACTCGCCATCCTCCTTCTCTGTGTCATTGTTTGCCTTTTATTTGCTTTCTTTTTTTCTTGGTTTGAATTTGTTTTTGTCTTTTGAAGGGAGTGTTTTCTTTTGTCCTACGTGACCCAGCCACTCTGGTTCAGATGGAGGTGCATCCATCAGAAGCCCGGGCTCCCTGTCCACAAAGCAGTGAGAGCCAAATGTCAGGAATTCACAGCCAGCTCTTGAGGCCAAAGTTGCTCAGATACACCCCTTCTGCCCAGAGCTGACTTCTCTCGGCAGGGTGCTGAGGGAGTCTGTGGTGAGGGAGGTGACAGGGAGGGTGGGGGTGCTTGGTGCCGCAGGACATCCATGTGGGGGCCTGGGGGCACCCCTGAGCCACCAAGACACCAACAATCACATTCGGGAGAGAGAACTTAGGGAAGGAGAGCAACCTGCACATATAAGACTCATTTCTTGCTCAGAATAAAAGACGACATAAGTCAAAGCCCAAAGCTGAAGTCTTTCCCAGTCACTGGCCCAGGAGTCAGCCTCCTGAGGTTGAATCTGAGCTCCAACAATTACAGTAGTCAAAACAAAACAAAACACCCAAGTTATTTAATCTCTCTGAGATTCCATGTCCTCGAAAATACAATGTAAAATGATAATAGTAAGTACCTATACAGAATTGAAAGATTCGTGTAGCATGGTTAGAACAATTCCTGGCATGTAGGACACCTCCTCCATAGTGGTGGTGGTAGTAGAAGTTGTCTGCCTGTGTGAGGGAGGCCTCAGAGATCGATGTCTCCACACCCAGGACTGCTAAGTGCTTAGGCATAGCCCTGAACTTGGCATGCCTTTCCAGAGAGCAGTCTGGTGAAGGCGGGCTGATGACTGGCTGCTTAGTTACAACATGGAAGTAGCCAAAATGGGGGGAGATGGATGGTAGAGAGTGTTTAGAAGTACAGAGGAAGGGTCCTTGGTGGGGGAGGCCCTAATGGCTTCCCTCAAAGGGCTTCTCAGTTGAGACTTAAAGAGCTGAGAGTGGGACAGGTAAAGAGGGCTGTAGTGCAGGTGGGACAGGGGGACAAATGAGACAGTCATGGAAGGAATACGTGAGATCTAGGGAAGGGATTTCAAATTGTAGGGGACACTTGGGCAAACTTAAACAATGGAGGGAAGAAAAAAGGACGAAGGAAGAAAGGAAATACCATGAGGATGAAGGCTGTAAAGAAGCCCAGGGTGAGGGCAACATACGTGTAGCTGTGTCAGAAACAGAACGTGCCCTTGGAAAGTGTCTGTTGAGTTTAAAAATGGAGAGAACGCCAGTGTTCATAGCAGCAATGGCCACAATCACCAAACTGTGGAAAGAGCCAAGATGCCCTTCCACGGACGAATGGATAAGGAAGATGTGGTCCATATACACTATGGAGTATGATGCCTCCATCAGAAAGGATGAATACCCAACTTTTGTAGCAACATGGATGGGACTGGAAGAGATTATGCTGAGTGAAATAAGTCAAGCAGAGAGAGTCAATGATCATATGGTTTCACTTATTTGTGGAGCATAACAAATAACACGGAGGACATGGGGAGATGGAGAGGAGAAGGGAGTTGGGGGAAATTGGAGGGGGAGATGAAGCATGAGAGACTGTGGACCCCGAGAAACAAACTGAGGATGTTGGAGGGGACAGGGGGTGGGAGTTAGGAGGATCTGGTTGTGGGTATTAGGGAGGGCACATATTGCATGGAACACTGGGTGTGGTGCATAAATGTTGAATCTTGGAACACTGAAAAAATAAAATTAAATTTAAAATAAAATAAAAAATTAAAATGGGGAGAATTTTGCCCAGGATGCAGGTTCAATATTATCCATGGAGATGGTGGCAGAGGTGGAATTAGAAGCGGCTTGATGGGGTTCCTGGGTCTGGCTCAGTCAATTAAGTGTCCAACTCTTGATTTTGGCTCAGGTCACGATCTTGGGGTTGTGAGATGGAATCCGCACTGAATGTGTAGTCTGCTTAGGATTCTCTCTCTTCCTTCCCCTCTGCCCCTTCCCTGCATCTCTCTCTCTTTTTTTAAAAAAAGAAGAAGACATGGTTTCAGGGCTGTTTGATCTTTTATACAGAAGGACAAAAATTAACACAGACTCACAGGAGGTTTTCAGATGAAGATGTACTATACTAGAGATGGGGAAGTGAGTCCCAGTTGCCCAGGAATCAGGTGCTGGTGGAGAAAGACAGAGAAGGCGGGGTCAGGGCAGGAGCCTCTCAAACCAGGCCACTTTTACATATTTCTCATGGCAAATGGAATTTCACATCAAAATACTCTGGCTTACACATATTGAGCATTTATTACATGCCAAGCATTTTGGTCATCTATTGCTGCCTAACAAGCTGCCCCAGGACTTAGTGGTTGAAAACAGTCATTATATTGTATCTCACACTTTTGTGGGTCAGCAATTTGGACAGGGTTGGGCTGGGCAATTTTTTGCTTCTGTTTCATGTGGCATCAACTGAGGCTAGTCAGTGTTGCTCTGCTGGTATCTGGGCTTCTCTGGAGGGTCCAAGATGGCTTTGCTCACATGTCTGGCACCTTAGTGAGAAAGGCTGAATGGCTAGACCTGGCTGGGCTGTCGGTTACTGCACAGACATAGGCCTCTCTGGTAAAACACTCTCATAAGGGAAATTTGATAATATTCAGATTTGATAATATTCAGATAATGTTCAGATTTTCATTTCTAAAAATGGTCATTCTTTCCCCTCTGTAGGTGGGCCCCAGTAAATTTTCCCAAATGAAATGCAGATGCCAAAGTTGCCACCAACCATCATGACATTTGGCATATGGGGTCTGAACTCATGGGCCTTCAAATATCAAGAGATTCTTCCACAGATGTGATGATTGCCCACAGGCCCAGTTCAGGATGGAGGACTGAGCATCAGGTATAGCCTCCCTTTCCAGCCCAGAAATGAGAGGAAATGGTGTTTGATCTATAATAATGTTGAGAAATTAGAAGGGGTTTTCTTATGGATAAGAAAACTTGAAAAATCCCAGAAATATGGAAGGTAGTCTAATCGGATTTTTAAAGGATCCCTATATTGAGGGCCACATGGGGGAGGACTCGTAACATAAAAGTGGAGAGTGGATATGGCTCCAAGGATGCCTGAAGCCTAAAGGTACCAGAGAGCAGAAAAGGAACGGGTCTGAGTGCCTGGTGGGGAATAAGCTGGAACTATCAGGCCAACATTCCCTGTACCCATAGCCCTTTAGACAAGGCAGCACCTATAGAGGGATCTGCCTCCATGTAGGAAGAAAGAACATGAGCCTCGAAACAGAGAGCCAGGACAGAATCCTAGGGCCTGGACATACCAGGGAGGAATGAGAAGTTTCTGACCCAAGAAAGCCTCTCCTGGCCAAACTATGTCTGAATCTCACACCTCATCCTGGAAGTAGGCTGCAATAAACAAAGACCAGCCAACAGAAGTCCTCAAATAAATGATCCCTCAGCTAAGAACCACCAAGAAACTGTGAAAAATCGAGCTCTGTGTAAGAAATTTGCCCTCTGACCCTCTTACCAACATTACCAATATTACCCTCTTAGTAAGTGAAGAATTTACACCCAGGGAAATAGAGATCATAGACTGAGTAGTACTGAATAATTGATAGTCTCAGGGAGATGATTTTTATTTTTAAAGTCTTATAATTGATAATAATTAAACATATAGGCTGAATAGTAGAATAGGTTGCCAAGGACCAATTGTTTTTAGTTGTAAAGTTAATCCAAAGGAATCTTCCAGAATGTACTGAAGATTTTTTAAAAATATGAAATAGAAGTTAAGAGATGTGGAATTCTTATTAGACTTCACCAGGATTAAAAACACGTTTTTCAAGAGACATGGTTAAGAAAATAAAAATACAAAACCAGACTTGAAGAAAACCTTTACAAAATATACATTTATTAAAATATTTGTATCCAGGGGCACCTGGGTAGCTCAGCTGGTTAAGCATCTGCCTTTAGTTCAAGTCATGATCCCAAGGTCCTGGGATTGAGCCCCCCTTCAGGCTCTCTGCTGAGTGGGGAGACTGCTTTTCTCTCTCCCTCTGCCTGCTGCTCCCCTTGCTTGTCCTCTCCCTCTCTCTCCCTGTTAAATAAATAAATAAAATCTTTTTTAAAAAAAATATTGTATCCAGAATACAGTAAGAACTCTAAAAACTCAATGATAAGAGAAACAAATCAAATAAATATATGCAAAGCATTTGAAGAAACACTTAATGAAGAAGATCATAGATGGTAACCAAGCACATGAAAACATACTCAAAATCATTGGTTATTAGAGAAATGCAAAGTAAAACCACAGAAAACATTGATACAACTACATACCTACTAGAATGGCAAAACTTTAAAAAGACTGACTGCCAAATTATAGAAGCAGCTCAAGGGTCCTTTGATAGAAGAAAGTATAAAGAAGAGGTGGTATATAGATATACAATGGAATATTACTCAGCCATAACAAAATAAAATGAAATTTTGCCATTTGCAATGACCCGAATGGAGCTAGAGAGCATAATGCTAAATGAAATAAGTCAGAGAAAGACAAATACCATATGACTTCACTCATATGTGGAATTCTTTTTTTTTAATATATTTTTTAAAGATTTTATTTATTTGAGAGAGAGACAGTGAGAGAGAGCATGAGAGGGGAAGTCAGAGGAAGAAGCAGATTCCTCTTGGAGATGGGAGCCCGATGTGGGACTCGATCCCAAGACTCTGGGATCATGACCTGAGCCGAAGGCAGTTGCTTAACCAACTGAGCCACCCAGGTGCCCCATATGTGGAATTCTTAAGAAACAAAACAAACAAGCAAAGAAAAGAGAGAAAGAGAGAAACCAAGCAAAAGACTCTTAACCATAGAGAACAAACTGAGGGTTGATAGAGGGGAGGTGGGTGGGGGGATGGTTTAAATGGGTAATGGGTATTAAGGAGGTTTCTTGTGATGAGCACTGTGTATTGTATGTAAGTGATGAATCACCAAATTCTATGCCTGAAACTAACACAACATTGTATGTTAACTATACCAGAATTAAAATTAAGACAATTTCTTAAATTCTCCATACAAGTGAAACCATATGATAATTGTCTTTCTCTGATTGATTTATTCCCTCAGCATAATATCCTCCAGTTCTGCCCATGTCAATGTAAATGGTAAGACTTCATCCTTTTTTTTTTTAAGATTTTATTTATTTACTTGACAGAGAGAGAGAGATCACAAGTAGGCAGAGAGGCAGACAGAGAGAAGGGGGAAGCAGGCTCCCCGCTGAGCAGAGAGCCTGATGCAGGGCTCAATCCCAGGACCCCGAGATCATAACCTGAGCCAAAGGCAGAGGCTTAACCCACTGAGCCACCCAGGCGTCCTAAGACTTCATCCTTTTTGATAGCTAAGTAATTATCCATCATATATATATATGCATATACATATGCATATATGTGCATATGTATATGCATATATATATATACACACACACACCACATCTTTATCCATTCATCTGTCAATGGACATCTGGGGTCTTTCTATAGTTTGGCTGTTGTGGACATTGCTGCCATAAACTAATGATATACTATATGTTAACTAATTGAATTTAAATAAAATAAGTTTAAAAATAAAAAAAATTAAATTAAAACACTAAAAAGTAAAGTAAAATAAAATAAAACGACTGGCTGTATAGTACTAGTGAGGAGGAAATAAAACCCCTTTACACTGCTGGTAGGAATATAAGATGCAACCACTTTGGAAAACAGTTTGGTAGTTTCTTTAAAAGTTAAACATACACACACTATATGACCTAGCCTTTCCACCCTTGGGTATTTATCCAAGAGGGTATTTATCCAAAAGAGAGCTTATGTCTTAGGAAGACTTGACCACAAATGTACATATGAGCTTCATTTGTCTTAGCCCCAAACTGGAAACAATGTAAACGTCCCTCTATAGATGAATAGACAAAGTGTGGCATATTCATACAATGGAATACTACTCAGTAGCATAAAGGAACAAACGTGTAATAATGTGAATGAATCCTGGAGGAGCAATATGGAGGAGGAGACCTAAATACCATGGGGTCCCAGGAGTGCGGCTAGATAGTTCTCAAACCATGCTGAACATCCACAAACTCAACAGGAGATTGAAGAAAAGAAGAGCAGCAATTCTAGGAACAGAAAATCGACCACTTTCTGGAAGGTAGGATTGTGGAGAAGTGAATCAGAGGCCATATATGAGAAGAGAGACCACAGGGAGAGGAGCCAGCTTCTGGCAGGTGAGAGAGCAGCAGAGCACAAAATTGGAACTTTTAGAAGTCTGGTCCACTGAGGGATGTCATTCCAGAGGCTAAGCTGGGTGAGGAGGAAGGGAGTCCTCGCTGGGACAGGACCGTTGGGGTCACAGAAAGACCGGGGTATCTGAGTGTGGCAGAGCTGCTAGGTCAGAGCAGGGAAGTAAGCCTCAGAGACAGAGCCAAGGAGGGGCTCTCAGCTCGGGGTTACCTTAAACCATGATCCAAGGCACAGTCGGCCACTGCTCTTTGAGCAGGGACACCACGAGTGGCAAATCTGGGAAAACTCACCTTCCTCCTCTGGGAGGAGTGGCACGGGACTGTGTGGCAGGAATCAGCTGGGTTTGGAGACTCCAAACACGGCCATGCACCAGAGATAGAAACACTCAGTCACAAGCCAGGAAAGCATGGAGTGCAGGGAGACAGGAGGGATTGACTGCTTTTCTCTGTGGGCACACTGAGGAGTGGGGTCCTGAGCGCTCAGCTCCTCCAGGCCAGAGGTCGGGAGGCCGCCATCTTCATTCCTGTCCTCCAAAGATCTACAGAAAGTGCTCAGGGAACAGAAGCTCCTGAGAGCGAACCTGGGCAGATCATTTAGCCTGGCCCCTGGCAAGGGTGGTACAATTCTGCCTCCAGAAAAGACATTTGATAATCACTGCCAACAGGGCCCTCTCCCAGGAGACTGACATCCAGGAAAGACCAAGTTCACCGATCAATGAGAACTGCAAAACTTCAGAGCTATGAGAAAACAGGACATAGAATTCATGGCTTTTTCCCCATGATGCTTTAGTCTTTCAAAGTTAAATTTTTTAAATTTCTTTTTTCTTATTCTATTTTTTTTAATTCCTCTATCCTATTTTAACATTTTTAACTATTTTATCTTATCAATATGTTTTTTAAAATCTTTTTTTAATTTTCATTTTTGTAGTGATAGTCTATCCCTCTATTGTATTTAACCATATTTTTTGTATACATATAGGTTTTTCTTTCTTTAAAATTTTGGGAGACAGTTTCTTCTAACAGACCAAAATACACCCAAAATCAAGTGTCTGGCTCTGTTCTATTCACCGGTCATATATATATATATATACACACACACACACACACACACACACTATATACACACACATATATAGTATATATATGGGACCTGCAGTTTGGCTTTGGGATTGATCATCTTGTGGGTTTTTCCTGATGAATCCCTCGCTGCCCACCCTTTACACTCTCCTCTGGTTCTCAACCTCAGCAAGTTCAAATCCTTTTTAGCTCCCGTGGAACTGTTTTGTACCTGCTTCTTTACTAGTCTACCCTAGTGCCATCCACCAGCTTTACTCTCTGACACACACACACACACACACACACACACACAATTTTAACTTGGTTTTTCTTTTTCTTTTTTTTTGGTAAATAATGTACATACTGTCGATTTTTTATTAAAAGAAATATGCTTTGATGTGCTAGCATAACTGCTCTAGCTTCTTGTGTACTATATACTATATATACTATATATGTGTGTGTGTGTATATATATATATATATTTTCCCCCCTCCTTTCAGGTCTCTTCCAATTTGGTTACTGTTTATTTTTCTGGGGTTGTTGCTACCCTTTTAGTATTTTTGTTCTATCAATGACAAGGTAGAAAAACTCACCTCAAAAAAAAAAAAGAAAGAAAGAAAAAAAGAACAAGAGGCAGTACCGACGGCTAGGGACCTAATCAATATGGACATTAGTAAGATGTCAGAACTAGAGTTCAGAATGAGGATTATCAAAGGGCTAGCTGGACTCAAAAAAAACCATGGAAGATACTAGAGAATCCCTTTCTGGAGGAATAAAAGAACTAAAATCTAATCAAGTTGAAATTTAAAAAGCTATTCATAAGGTACAATAAAAATGGAGGCTCTTACTGCTAGGATAAATGAGGCAGAAGAGAAAATTAGTTATATGGAAGACCAAATGATGGAGAATAAAGAGGCTGAGAAAAAGAGAGATAAACAACTATTGGACAATGAGGGGAGAATTCGTGAGACAAGTGATATCATAAGATGCAACAATATTAGAATAATTGGGATTCCAGAAGAAGAAGAGAGAGGGGGGCAATTATAGCAGAGCAAATTATAGCAGAGAATTTACCTAATTTGGCAAAGGGAACAAGCATCAAAATCCAGGAGGCACAGACAACCCTCCTCAAAATCAATAAAATTAGGTCAAAACCCCATCATATAATAGTAAAACTTACAAGACTCAGTGACAAAGAGAAAACCCTGAAAGCAGCTTGGGACAAGAGGTCTGTAACACACAATGGTAGAAATATTAGATTAGCAGCAGATCCATCCACAGAGATCTCCTGGGTCAGAAAGGACTGGCATGGTATATTCAAAACACTAAAAGAGAAAAATATGCACCCAAGGATACTATACCCAACTAGGCTGTCACTGAAAATAGAAGGAGAGATAAAACACTTCCAGGACAAACAAAATTTTAAGAATTTGCAAACACCAAACCAGCCCTACAGGAAATATTGAAAGAGGTCTTCTAAGCCAAGAGAGAGCCTAAAAGTAACAGACCAGAAAGGAGCAGACACAATATACAGTAGCAGTCACCTTACAGGCCATACAATGGGACTAAATTCATATCTTTCAATAGTCACCCTGAATGGTAATGGGCTAAATGCCCCAATCAAAAGACACAGGGTATCAGAACAGATTTAAAACAAAACAAACAAACAAAGAAACAAAAAACCAAGACTCATTGATATGCCATCTGCAAGAAACGCATTTTAGGCCCAAGGATACCAGATTTAAAGTGAGGGGGTGGAAAACTATCTACCATGCTAATGAACATCAAAAGAAAGCTGGGGTGGCAACCATTATACCAGCTAAATTAGACTTTAAGCCAAAGACCACAATAAGAGATAAGGAAGGACACTATATCATACTGAAAGGGTCTGTCCAATGAGAAACTCTAACAATTTTAAATATCTATGCCTCTAACATACGAGTAGCCAATTATATAAACCAATTAATAAAATCAAAGAAACACATCAACATTAATACAATAATAGTAGGGGATATTAACACGCCCCCCTCACTGAAATGGACAGATCATGTAAGCAAAAGATCAACAAGGAAATAAAGGCTTTAAATGACACACTGGACCAGATAGGCATCACAGATATATTAAGAACATTCTATCCCAAAGCAACAGAATACACATTCATCTCTAGTGCACATGGAGCATTTGCCAGAATAGATCACATCTTCGGTCACAAATCAGGTCTCAACTGGTACCAAAAGATTGGGATCATTCCCTGCATATTTTCAGACCACAATGTTTTGAAACCAGAACTCAACCACAAGAGAAAAGTTGGAAAGAACTCAAATACATGGAGGCTAAGGAACATCCTACTAAAGAATGAATGAGTCAACCAGGAAATTAAAGAAGAATTAAAAAAATTTCATGGAAACAAATGAAAATGAAAACACAACTGTTCAAAATCTTTGGGACACAGCAAAGGCAGTCCTGAGAGGAAAGTATATAGCAATCCAAGCCTTTCTCAAGAAACAAGAAAGGTCTCAAGTACACAACCTAACCCTACACTTAAAGGAGTTGGAGAAAGAACAGCAAAGAAAGCCTAAACCCAGCAGGAGAAGAGAAATCATAAAGGTCAGAGCAGAAATCAATGAAATAGAAACCAAAAGAACAGTAGAACAGATCAATGAAACTAGGAGCTGATTCCTTGAAAGAATTAATAAGATTGATAAACCCCTAGCCAGACTTATCAAAAAGAAAAGAGAAAGGACCCAAATTAGTAAAATCATGATGGAAGAGGAGAGATCACAACCAACACCAAAGAAATACAAACAATTATAAGAACATATTATGAGCAACTATACACCCGCAAATTTGACAATCTGGAAGAAATGGATGCATTCCTGGAGACAAATAAACTACCACAACTGAACCAGGAAGAAATAGAAAACCTGAACAGACCCATAACCAGTAAGAAGATTGAAGCAGTCATCAAAAATCTCCCAACAAACAAGAGCCCAGGGCCAGACACTTCCCAGGGGAATTCTACCAAACATTTAAAGGAGAAATAATATGTATTCTCCTGAAACTGTTCCAAAAAATAGAAATGGAAGGAAAACTTCCAAACTCATTTTTTGAGGCCAGAATCACCTTGATCCCTAAACCAGACAAAGACCCCATCTAAAAGGAGAATTACAGACCAATATCCCTGATGAACACAGCTGCAAAAATTCTCACCAAAATACTAGCCAATAGGATCCAACAGTACATTAAAAGGATTATTCACCACGACCAAGTGGGATTTATTTCTGGGATGCAAGGTTGGTTCAACATCTGCACATCAATCAGTGTGATACAATACATTAATAAAAGAAAGAACAAGAACCATATGACACTCTCAATAGATGCTGAAAAAGCATTTGACAAAGTACAGCATCCTTTCTTGATAAAAACTCTTCACAGTGTAAGGATAGAGGGTACATACCTCAATATCATAAAAGTCATCTATGAAAAACCCATTGCAAATATCATTCTCAATCAGTTTTTCCCCTAAGATCAGGAACATGGCAGGGATGTCCATTGTCACCACTGCCATCCAACATAGAACTAGAAGTCTTAGCCCCGGCAATCAGACAACAAAAAGAAATAAAAGGCAAAGAAGAAGTCAAACACTCACTCTTTGCAGATGATATGATACTTTATGTGGAAAACCCAAAGACTCCACTCCAAAACTGCTAGAACTCATACAGGAATTCAGTAATGTGTCAAGATATAAAATCAATGCACAGAAATCAGTTGCTTTCTATACACCAACCACAAGACTGAAGATAGAGAAATTAGGGAGTCAATCCCATTTATAATTGCACCCAAACCCATAAGATACCTAGGAATAAACCTAACCAAAAAGGCAAAGAATCTGTACTCAGAAAACTATAAAGTACTCATGAAAGAAATCAAGGAAGACACAAGGAAATGGCAAAACATTCCATGCTCATGAATTGGAAGAACAAATATTGTGAAAATGTCTATGCTAGCTAAAGCAATCTACACATTTTAATGTAATCCCTATCAAAATACCATCCATTTTTTTCAAAGAAATGGAAAAATAATCCTAAATGTATATAGAACCAAAAAAGACCCCAAATATCCAGGGGAATGTAGAAAAAGAAAACCAAAAGTTGGCAGCATCACAATTCCAGACTTCAAGCTCTATTACAAAGCTGTAATCATCAAGATAGTATGGCACTGGCACAAAAAGAGACACATAGATCAATGGAACAGAGTAGAGAGCCCAGAAAATGGACCCTCAACTCTATGGTCAATTAATCTTCGACAAAGCAGGAAAGAATGTCCAGTGGAAAAAAGACAGTCTCTTCAACAAATGGTGTTGGGAAGATTGGACAGCCACATGCAGAAAAATGAAACTGGACCATTTCCTTACACCACACACGAAAATAGACTCAAAATGGATGAAAGAAGAAAAAAAAATGGATGAAAGACCTCAATGTGAGACAGGAATCCATCAGAATCCTTGAGAACGCAGGCAGCAACCTCTTCAACCTCAGCCACGGCAACGTCTTCCTAGAAACATCTCCAAAGACAAGGGAAGCAAGGGCAAAAATGAACTATTGGGACTTCATTAAGATCAAAAGCTTTTTCAGAGCAAAGGAAACAGTCAACAAAACCAAAAGACAACTGACAGAATAGGAGAATATATTTGCAGATGACATATCAGATAAAGGGCTAGTGTCCAAAATCTATAAAGAACTTATTAAACTCAACACCCAAAGAACAAATAATCCAATTAAGAAATGGGCAGAAGACATGAAAGACATTTCTGCAAGGAAGACATCCAAATGGCCAACAGACACATGAAAAGGTGCTCAGCATCACTCAGTATCAGAGAAATACAAATCAAAACCACAGTGAGATACCACCTCACACTAGTCAAAATAGCTAAAATTAACTAGTGAGGAAATGACAGATGCTGGTGAGCATGCGGAGAAAGGGGAACCCTCCTACACTGTTGCTGGGAATGCAAGCTGGTGCAGCCACTCTGGAAAACAGTATGGAGGTTCCTCAGAAAGTTGAAAATAGAGCTACTCTATGACCCAGCAATCGCACTACTGGATATTTACCCTAAAGATACAAATGTAGTGACCCAAAGGAGCATGTGCACTCAAATGTTTGTAGCAGCAATGTCCACAATAGCCAAACTATGGAAAGAACCTCGATGTCCATCAACAGATGAATGGATAAAGAAAAGGTGGTAAAAATATACAATGGAATACTATGCAGCCATGAAAAACCCAAAATCTTGCTATTTACAACGATGTGGATGGAACTAGAGGGTTTTATGCTAAGTGAAATAAGTCAATCAGAGAAAGATAGTTACCATATGATCTCTCTGATATGAGGAATTTGAGAGGGAGGGCAGGAGGTTGTAGGGGGTAGGAAGGGAAAAAATGAAACAAGATGGGACTGGAGAGGGAGACAAAGTATAAGAGACTCTTAATCTGAGGAAACAAACTGAGGGTGGCTGGGTGATGGACATTGGGGAGGGTATGTGCTAGGGTGGGTGCTGTGAATTGTGTAAGACTGATGATTCACAGACCTGCACCCCTGAAGGAAATAATATATTATATGTTAATTTAAAAAATACAAAAAAATAATATGAATGAATCTCAAATGATTATTTATCATGCTGAGTGAAAGAAGACAGGCAAAAAAGAATACATCCTATATGATTCCATTTATATAAAACTCTAGAAAATGCAACTAATCTATAATGACAGATCAGTCATTGTGTGAGATTAAGGGTGGGAGGAACACGAGGAAGGAATTACAAAGGGGCATGAGAAATGAATATGGAGAGAAATGAATATGCTCACTATCTTGATTATGGTGATGGTTTCATAGTTCATAAACATGTCAAAATTTATCATACTGCATGGTTTAAGTATGTATAATTTATTATACAGCAATTATGCCTCAATAAGACTGTTATGATATAAATATATGTATATCATATATATACAGACAGCATACATATATGTCTCTGTATAAAGAGATATTATATATAAATAAACATATATGTATCTCAGTATTTCTCAAATTTATTTGACCATGACCATTTTTCCCTGCTCACCTATTACCCTAGTTTGCAGAAACATGGCATATGCAGAGACAGACCTAGGACTGATCGTGGCTTCACTCTCTTACTGGCTGTATGAGTTACACTTTCGGAGCCTCAGTTTTCTTTTCTGTAAAACGGAGCTGTGGTCAGGATTTATTTAAGTAGTGAATTTTGAAGGCCTGCCACATCCTAGGTTCTTAAAAACTTTAGTCCACTAACTATCCCAGAAATCAAGCCAGCTCTATTTGTGGGATTCCCCAATTGCATTAACTTTATTTTCAACTAAAGAAACCAGCATTCAGTCAGCTTGAGTCCAAAGGTCTGAGAGGAAAGATGTTGAAATGCTTAGCATTGCCTTGCAGGCCCATCTGCTCTGCATTAGCTGGTCTTCCTCTGTTTATTATTCCTGGTGTTAAATCTCCTCTGATTCTTGTGTGAAAAGTTCGGACACACAATAACCTCTTTATCACATTTTCGAACTCTGGGCTTGTTCTGGAAAGTTTACACCTTTTTCTTGTTGCCATTGTTTTCATGTGGATTCAGATTTCTGAAAAAGACATTTGGAGCACTTTACTGGAAACATTTATGTGTAAGCTGGAAACAGACAAATATCATCAAAGAATAAAAATGGGATGTCAGAGGAATTAGAACTGCACTGTGTGGGCTCTGTGTTGTTCATCGAGGTTCAAGCTGGTGTTCAGGAGCCAGAGCTGGTCCACCCCTTCCCTCAGCCTCTCTACTTTGGGGGTAGTCATTGGATAATACCAAAAAGATAAATAGAAACAAGCCAATGGCAGGATATAGAATAAAAAGTGCATATAACTATAAAAATAAATATATCATAAAAACAATACTGGTTATAATTCATTGCAAATTATTTGTACTCTATGCTTTATTTTATTTTTTAAATGTAATTTTTTTAAAGTAATCTCTACACCAAACATGGGGCTCGAACTCATGACCCCAAAATCAAGAGTCACATGCTCTACATACTGAACCAGCTAGGCACACCAGAATGCTGTTTTATTTAAATCTCAAAATATGCCTGTGAGTCAAGTATAGATTCAGTGAGGATTCTTTCGGTCACAAGTGACACAAAATTCACCTCAAACTGACTTATAATATGAAGGGCTTTTTATTGGGTCTGTCAATTAAAACCCTAGATTTAATCTTAGCTTCAAGTGAGACTTGATCCAGCAGCTCCAGAAGATGTCTCCAGAGACTCAGATTCTCTCCTTCTCCTCCCTGCTTTCTTATGGGTTTTCTCTTTGGCCTTCATGAAGTCAGTCCAGAAGTTTCAGGCTTTCCCATGGTGTCAAAATGGCTGCAGTTGTCCCGGACCTCACACCTTCCCACCACATCACTCAGAGAAAGAGAGAATGAGCCCTGGTATTAATTTACTCTCTCGCACTGGTCCCAAATGAGGTGTGTGTCTGTCCCTGAACAGATCACTGTAGTGGGGGAGAGCAAAAGAAGTGAGTAAGAGCGGTTGACTGGATTAAGCCTTTGGGGTAGGGGAGTGGCCCATACCCGGGAACTAGTGGTGAGAACAATCCCAACCAAAACCCCATGCTGAGAAATTAGGAGAAGAGGTTTCTCAAAGGAAAATAGAAAAGAAGTTGATAAGAAAAGCAAAACTGGGTGCTGGGCATACACTCACAAGTGTCTATTACAAAAGACACATCTATTACATTCATCTATTACAAAAATTTAGGTGATGATACATTAGGGAATAAAGAAACAAAAATTCCTAAGGTCAATGCCCGCACCTGCCCCCCACCCCATTCCCCTTTGACCCACCTGCAATGGGTGGTGGACATTCCCCCTCAGGGGGACTGTGTGCATCTCTCTGCTTCTCCCCCTGAAGACTTTTTCTGGCACTGGAAACTTGTTCAGCTTGGTGTATGGCTGCCTGGATGTCCTGGATGTCCTCAGAGCAACCGGAAGCCAACAAAGGACAGGAGCTGGGGACAAATGCTCCAGTTTTTTGGTTTGTTTTTGTTTTTATCTCTAGGTAGGAAATCTCTGGGGCTGGTTTAACAGGGCTTCTCAGAAGATCTCAAACGGGTTGAGCCCCAGTTGCCAGAGCAGTAATGAGCAGATTAACGCATCCCTTACTGGTTTTTCCCCCTTTCTTGTCTCTCTTCCCCAACCCTCTCTCGGGCTCCTCCCAAATGAACAACTGGCTCCGAAGCCCTTGTCGCATGGTCTACTTTCAGTGGAGCCCAGACTCAGACTATCCCTGCCTTCACGGACTCACATTCTGGTGGCAGAGGGAGACACATAGTAAACAGACCAGCTGAGCAAACTCTATAACGTTTGATGGAGATGGTTGTTCTAGAGAAGTATAATGTGGGGAAGAGGAGAGAACACCAGGATGGGTGTGGGGCTGCTATTTTATATCAGTGTCCAAGAAGGCCTGGAGGAAAAGGGGATGTGAGCCAAGACCGAAAAAGGGGATTATCAGGTCAAGCTGTGGTATCTAACTCCCAGATCGTCATGGCTTAAGAGGCTTCTTGCCCACTGAAACTACGTACCCGTTGCAGGTTAGAAGGGACCTTGCTCTGTCCACCTTCACTTGGTAGCCAACTGAGGAGACATTGCTGGTTGTCATGGAAAGCAGAAAAAGAGATCTGGAAGGTCTTACAGCATCAAGGAAAAGTTCCGATCTGGGCTTTTGGGCTCTACTCACAACTGCAGAACTGGTCATGTGACCCACCAACCATGGAGGATGAAGGAGTACAATTTACCAAGTGTCTCGGTGGTAGAGAGCTAAAAATGGTGGGAGGACAAACCTAATAACACACGGTCTATCTTTCTGATAGTCTAATAGTCAGACAAAATATACTCACCCTCTCCCCAAGGCAGAAGAAGTCAATCATGACATCAAACTCAAAGTCCATCTAGGGATGACTTGTCTCCTCCGTATCAGGTGTATGGAGACGTCTCTTGATCGGGAGACCTACGAACCAAAAAGATGAGTTGTCTGAACCCACCATGCAATACGTGCCTGGCTTTCAACACAAATTACAAAGTACACTAAAAAGCAAATCACACAATTTGAAGAGAGAGGGTGAATGAGCATCAGAACCAGACTCCGATGTGGCAGGGATGTTGGAATGATTAGACCAGGAGTTTGAATAACTCTGATTACTATGTTAAAGGCTCCAGTGGAAAAAGTGGACAGGAAACAACTATAGGTGGGTAAGGTAATTAGAGAGATGGAAACTCTAAGAAATATTTTTTAAATGCCAGAGATCAAAATTACTGTAACAGAAATGAAGACTGCTTCTGATGGGCTCATTTAGTAGACAGGACATGGCTTAGGAAAGACCCTCTGAGCTTGTAGTTATGTCCGTGGAAACTCCCCAAACTGAAAAGCCAAAGAACGAAGATGGGAAAAAATGGAACAGAATATCCAGGAACCATGGCATGGCAAAAGGTGCAACACGTGCATACTGCGAACAGCAGAAGAAGAAGGAAAAGAAGAAATAATTGAAGGAATAAGGACTGAGATGTTCCCCCAATTTATAACAGATATGAAAGCACAGACCCAGGAAGCTCAGAGAACACCAAGCAGGATCAATGCCCCAAACCCTACACCCAGGCATATCATATTTAACTGCAGAAAACCAAAAGAAACAGATGAATCCACTTTCGTAGTTGGAGACTTCAACCCCCACCCCTTTTCAGAAATGGACAGATCCAGCAGGCAGAAAATCAGTAAGGACACAGCTGAGCTCCACAGCACCAAGAGGTCAATTCTAAAAGGGAACAGAGGACACAGAGCAGGGGCCACTCTGGAGCAATTCGGAAATTCCGATGAGCAGCCCAGGCAAGGGCCTCCCAGCAAGGAGGTAGGGAGTTCCCTGTGAGTAGGTCCCTGTTCTGGTCCCTGGGATTTTTTTTTTTTTTTTTTTTTTTGGATCTGTTGGCCCCCTGTTCTGGGAGATTCTTCTTTCTCCACTCCTCTCCTTGCCAGATCTAAATTAGGGTATTGGAGAATATGCCCTCCCTGGGGGCTGCTCTAGGACACAAAACCCCGTGCAACTTCCTAGATTCTACTGATGGCTTCCTCCAACCACCATCCCCAAAACCTACCCTGAAGATATCCTTCCAAAGCACAAAACGACATATGCACAAGGTCATAATTGCAGGCACATTTTTAATAACAAAAGACTGGGAACAACTCAAATGTTCATCCGTCAGGGTCTGGTTGAATAAATTACATCCATACAATGAAATTCTGATGCAGCTGTACTAAGAATGAGGAAGTGTTCTCTGTGAACTGGAATGATCTCTAGAATATATCATTAAATGGAAAAAAAAAAGCAAAATACAGAACAATGCATTACAGTATGCCAACTTCTGTTTAAGAAAAAGGGAGAAATAAATATTTTTGCTTATTTTTGCCCAAAGAAAACACTGAAAATGGGGTAAAGAATATAGGGAGGCCAGGGAGGCGCCTGTAAGGATGCCTTTTAATGTTTTGACTTCGAACCAGATTACGCTTTACATATTCAAAAATAAAGTTAAAACAGAAAGGGGAAAAATGAAAACCCCAAACTGAAGGTAGTGTTAGGAGGGTTCAGTGACCGTGAGATGTGTTGGGCAAGAAACAGGAAGGCACACAAGAAACTGGAAAGAGGACGCAGCCTTAGCTGATTTAGGGGCAGCAGCAGGAGGAACAGGTCTGGGGGTCCATTGGGACCCGGTCTTGAATGTGCTAAGTTGGAGATGTTCATGAAGCATCCAGGCAGAGACACTGAACAGGCACTTTGTGAGAGCCTGGGGCCCAGGGAGGAGGTCTAGCTGCAGATAGAAACGTGAGCCTCACCGGCTTGTAGCTGGTGTTTCAAGCCACGAGACAGGATGAGATCACCGAGGGGATGTAGATAAGAAATAGGAAAGGCCTGGAGCCTGAACCTTAGGGCCCTGTGGTCGGGGTCAGGGGAACTAGGATGTACCAGCCAGCCAGGTGGGAGGAGAAGCAGTAGCTGTGCCCTGGAAGCCAAGGGAGGGGAGGTTTCCCGGAGGAGAAAGGGACCACCTCTGGCCTCACAGATAGAGATGGAGAGTGGCCACTGGTCAGAGGAGCTGACCCGGCAAAGGTGGCTCCTGAGGCCGGCTGGGTATCGTTAACGCACGGTGTTATATTAGTTTCAGGTGTGCAGCTATCTGTTTCTGAAGAGTTCTCTGAAGAGTAGAGCAAAGGAGTAACAGGTGGGGGGTGGGTGGAGTCCAGACAGCCTTGCAGTTTAAGGTCAGAGCCATAAAGCATGTTTGTTTGCAGATGGTCATGATCCAGTAGAGAGGGAGAAATATGATGGCAAGAGAGAGGGGCGTTATTATATCATTTATAAGATGAAGGAAATAACACTTCGGGATGCAGTTGGCGGAGGCTGGAATGGTGACTTGCCGGGGTCACCGGGCAGGATGTGCCCCACACCTCCAAGCCCACCGTGTTTCCCAGTGAGCACCTCAGGGCTCTGGCTCTGCCCATAAATGGCCAGAGACCTGCCAGCAGCTTCTGCCCAGGGCCGCCAGGAGACAGGCGGCCTCAGAGGGACAATTAAAGTGAAACCACCTCCATTAATCAGTGCATGGGATTAGATAAGAATGTTAGAAGCCTTGCCAACAACTCCAGCTCTGACAGCTAACCGGGAAAGTCAGGAGGCTTTTACGCACAAGCATGCCTCTGAGTGCTTCCACGAAGCCTATCAGAGAGAGCGGTCACATAGCTCACATAAGCTGCTATGGAGCCCAAGGTCAGAGAAGAGAGGACCCCCACAGAACCTAGCACCCCCTGTGATCAGAGCAGCACACCAAGGGCCTATAAAAACCAAAAAGTGGCGGTGCCTGGGTGGCTCAGTGGGTTAAGCCTCTGCCTTCGGCTCAGGTCATGATTCCAGGATCCTGGGATTGAGCCCCACATCGGGCTCCCTGCTCGGCAGGAAGCCTGCTTCTCCCTCTCCCACTCCCCCTGCTTGTGTTCTCTCTCTCTCTCTCTCTCTCTCTCTCTCGCTGTGTCTCTCTCTGTCAAATAAATAAATAAAATCTAAAACAAAACAAAACAAAAACAGAGTTGAAAAAAAAAAAGAAACCAGAAAATGTGAGGGCCTGTGGATGAAAGGACATCTCTCCCTTTTCTCGCTCACACCTGTGGGATCTGCCCACTAGCCCTCTGTGGTACATGGTTTATAAACACAGCCAAAGTTTTCCCCCTGCTTCTACCTACACCCGCCACAATGTCACTCTGCAATTCCTCTCATGAAAGGGTGGAGTCTGTTACACAGATCAGTGGAACAGAATAGAGAGCCCAGAAATAAACCCACACTTATATGTCAACGAACCCATGACAATGGAGGCAAGACAGTCCAATGGAGAAAAGACAGTCATTTCAACAAATGGTTGCTCCATGCAAAAAAAATGAAACTGGACCACTACCATTCACAAAAATAAACTCAAAATGGATTAAAGACCTAAATATGAGACCTGACACTATAAAAGTCCTTTAAAAAGCCCAGGAAGTAATTCCTCTGACATCAGCCATAGCAATATTTTGCTAGATAATGTCTCCTAAGGCAAGGGAAACAAAAGCAAAAATAAACCATTGGGACTACATCAAAATAAAAATCTTTTGCCCAGCAAAGGAAACTAACAGTAAGATAAAAGGCAACCTACTCAATAGAAGAAGATATTTGCAAATGACATAGTCAATAAGAGGTTAATATCCAAAATTATAAAGAAATCATACAACTCAACACCAAAAACACAAACCATCTGATTAAAAAAATGGGCAGAGGATCAGAATAGACATTTCTCCAAAGAAGACAACCAGATGGCCAACAGACACATGAAAAGATGCTCCGCGTCACTCATCATCAGGGTAATGCAAATCAAAACCACAATGACCTATCACCCCACACCTGTGGGAATGGCTAAAACCAAAAAGACAAAAATAGTAAGTGTGGATGAGGATGTAGAGAAAAAGGAACCCTCTTGCCCTGTTGGTGGGAATGCAAACTGGTACAGCCACTGTGTAAAACAGTATGGAAGTTCCTCAAAAAATTAAAAATAAAACTACCCTATGCTCCAGTAATTCCAGTACTGGGTATTTACTCACAGGAAATAAAAACACAAATTCAGAAAGATATGTGTACCTCAATATTTCTAGCAGTATTACTTACAATAGCCAAGATATGGAACCAAACTAAGTGTTCACCAATAGACAAATGGATAAGGAAGGCATGGTACACACACACACACACACACACAGGAATATTATGCAGCCATAAACAAGGATGAGACTATGCCATTTGAGACAATATGGATAGACCTAGAAGTGAAAGTGAAAAATGTCAGAGAATAATGCCATATAATTTCACTCTTAAGTGGGAACTTAAAAAAATGAACAAACAAAAAAAAAACAGAATGAGAACTATAAGTACAAAGAACTGATTATTACGAGGCGGGGGGGAACACAATGGGTGAAAGGGAGGGGGAGGTATAGGACTTCAGTTATGGAATGTTTAAGTTGTGGAGACGAAAGGCACTGCACGGGGAATCTAGTCAATGGTACCATAATTGCACTGTATGGTGACAGATGGGAGCCATACTTGTGAGCATAGGATAACACAGAGACTTGTCAAATCACTATGTCATACACCTGCAACTAATGGAACGTTGTATGTCAACTATACTCAAATAAGAAAAAGAGAGAGAGAGAAAGAAGTGGAGTCTGTATCCCCAAGACTTGAATCTGGGCTGACCTTGTTCTGTGTTGACCAACAGAATGTAGTAGGAGCAATGGAATCCAACTCTGAATCCAAGCCTCAAGAAGCTCTGCATGCTTGTACTTGGCCACTGCACCCTCTGCCATGTGAAGGTACAAGCCCGGGCTAACTTCTGGACTCTGGGGGACCACGAAGAGCAGAGACTAGTCATCCCGATCCCTGGAAAGGCCAGACTCAGCCAACCCCGCACTTAACGCCGGTTGCATGAGTGAACCCAGCTGAGATCAGAAGAACCCCCCAGCTGATCCCAGCCCAAATGGCCAATCCACAGAGTTGTGAGCTCAATAAGTGGTTGCTATCTTTAGCAGCAAACAGTGACTTGTGCATCCAACTAATTGGTCCACAGGTGACTGAGTGGAATTCAGTCCCTCCTGGTTTACAACATATCTTTAGAGAATAATTCTTCAGTGAGACCATAAACCTCAATTTTTGATATTGTCACAAGTGAGTCTGGGCTGTGGCCAGGCATGGGAACGACAGGTAAAGCCCCAAGGAAAGAAGCAGGAAGGTTGGAATGTGCCCAGAGGCACACCCAGGGATCCCTCTCCACCACACCCTGAGTGTGTAGCTTCTGTCCACCAGGTCAAACACATAGAGACCAGGCCTTACAGGCCTTGAGGAAGGGCCCTCCTGGAGCTCACATAAACCAATGCAACCCCAGATTTCCCCTCCTCAAGAGGTCACAGGCTCCATTTACCAGAGTCCAGAGTCTAGCCAGCATGGTTCCTCTTCCATCCACAAACACTCCCAGCCATAGGCACATTTTGGTTCTGCACAGAATGCATTCCAAGGCTGTGGCCCAAGGAAGAGGGTCCAGAACTCAACATGACTCCCTTATGTTTTGGGAAATAGCCTGAGCTGTTCACCCAACATTTTTCTGCCCTTCTCCCCTACGCATACAGTACCCCTACATGTGGGGTGGACATGTGCCCAGCTAAAAGCCTACATATCCCAACCTTCCTTGCACCAAAGTTAGTCATTAATTCATCATTCCCCCAGGACTCAGTGAATACCTAAACCCTGGAAACTTGTTCTCAGGGCAAGTTCTGGGTTCTGAAGATACCCCAGTGAACAAAACAGACTAAGTCTCTGTCTTCATGGAGCCACAGTCTGGTGAGGAAAGAAGGTGACAATAAACGAATGCCCAAGAAAAACTCGAGAGAGAGACAGTTGTATGGGGCTGACTGCTGTGGGGATACACAGAGCAGAGTAAGGGAGACAGAATTTGTCTGGCAGGAGCGGGAACCCTATTTTTTGTAAGATACTCAAAGAAGACCCCTCTGAAATTTCAAGTTTGAGCAGACACCAGATGAAGACAAAGGAAAGGATAACATATAATTTCCAGTGGAAGAATATCTCAGCTGGAGAGAACAGCAAATGTAAAGGCCCTGGGGTAGGAACAGGTCACAAGGAAGGCAGTGTGGCTGAGGCAGAGGGAGTAAGCAGCAGAATGCTAAGAGGTCACAATGGTGATGGTGTAGGGCCTTGCTGGCCACCAAATGGACACTTACCCTGGAGTGCTACAGGACCTACTGGGAGAAGAGAGTTAAGCAGAGTGTGAAAAGGTCTGGCTTCTATTTTAGGAGAACCATTCCAACTGCCATGTTGAAAAAGGATGTTAGAGGCCAAAGGCACAGACAGGAGGCAGTGTAGGAGGCCACTGTCATAATTCAGTTTAAAAATGATGATGGTTTAGATTGGAGTAATGGCAGTGAGGGGTGGGAAAGGTGGTTTAGAATCCAGACACATTTTGAAAGTAGAGACTATAGGATTTGCTGATAGATTGAAATGTGCAATGTGAGTGAAAGAGAGGAGTCAAGGGTCATGGTGAGGTTTGGGGCTGAGCCATTAGGACAGAGTCTCCACTCACCAAAAAGGCAAAGGCTATGATGGGGAACAGGTTTTGGAGGGAAGAATAAGAGCTTAGTGATAGATATGTTAAGTCTGAGATGTTCACTATGCATCTGCTATGGACTGAACTGTGTCCCATCCAAATTCATGTGTTGAAGCCTTAACCCCCAGTGTGACTGTATTTGGAGACAGGACCTGTGAGGACCTAATTAGGGTTAAGTGAGGTCATAGGATGGGGCCCTAATCTGTGAACACTGGTGTCCTTTTAAGAAGAGGAAGAGACAGCAGAGTTCTCTCCCTCTCTACACATGCACAGAGGAAAGGTCATGTGAGGACACAGTGAGAAGTCTGCAAGCCAAGAAGACAGGCATCGGGAGAAGCCCACCTCACCCCCAGAATCCTGAGAAAATAATTTCTGTTGTTGAAGCCACCCCGTCTATGGCATTTTGTTATGGTGGTCTAATACAACATCTAAGTGGACATGCTGAGCGAGGAGTTTGATCTACAAGTCTGGAGCTTGGTGGCAAAGTGCTGGGTTGGAAAAGTGTATTCAGGTGTTGTCAAGCACTTAAATGATGTCCGAAGCCAGAGGCCAAATGAGTTCAGCTAGGGAACGAGTACGGGTGGAGACGGAAAGTGGTTGCAGCAATGATCCTTGGGGCCTTTAAAGAGGCTGGGGAATGAGACAGAGAGAGAGAGGTGGCCAGTGGGGTGAGGTGAGAAGCAAGAGAGGAATGTCCCAGAAGCCAAGAGGAGAGAATGGCCACCAACATCCCCTGCTGTTGATAGTTTAAACAAGATAAGCACTGAGAATTAACCATCAGATTGGACTTCTTGGGGGCCACTTGTGACCTTGGAAAGAGTCATCCTGGTGCAACTGTGGAGAAATCCCTGATTTCAGTTGTTCGGACCGAAAGAAGTTGAGGGGCACCTGGGTGGCTCCGTTGGTTTGGGGTCTCTGCCTGTAGCTCAGGTCATGCTGCCTAGGTCCTGGGATGGAGCCCTGCATTGGGCTCTCTGCTCAGCAGGGAGCCTGCTTCTCCCTCTCCCCCTCCCCCTGCTCATGCTCTTTCTTGCTCTCAAATTAATTAATTAATTAATTAAATCTTGAGAGAGAGAGAGAGAGAGATGACGACACAGCAGCAATTTGTTGACATTCATTTTGCTTTGTTTCTGAAAATGGGAGCTTCTACAGCGTCTTCAGGGGCTGATGGGATGGGAGAGATCCAGCCGAGAGGTGACACCCTTTCCAGCGGAGGGGAGCTTTATCCTTGAGGAGGCACGAGGGCATGGGCTCCACGCCCAGGTGGAGGCGTTGGCTTCAGATGAGAGAACTGGGCTCAACCATCACAAGGGGAACAAAGGCAGAGTTGGTGAGACAGGTAAAAGTGGGCTGTCGAAGTGGTGGGGAAAACGAGGCAGCTCTGCAGTCGCTCGTGAAGCAGGAAGCTCAGAGTTGAGGAGGGGGACGTGCCAGGTAGGGCTGGGGACCCACCGGGGAATGAAGTGGGACTGGAAGAGCACAAAGGGCCCGTGTGATGTGGGTGGTCCTGAATCTCGGAAGAGCAAGTGAGCGTGGTTCAGCGGGCTTCCCCAGGCCCCTCCAGCTGCCAAGGTGCAGACCCGGGGTGCAGGGGTGGGTGGAAATCAACAGAACCAAGAGAGGGGGTTTGGCACATGAGTGTAATAAAGAGAACAAGATGGGTGCTGACGATGCATGACCACCGTGCTGGGCCATGGACCCCAGGCTGGCAGGGCAAAGAGTAAGGGAAGAAATGATAGGGATGAGGTTTGGGGAAGGAGAGAGGTAGAATCGGTGGGTCTCAGGCTGGGTGTGTACTCTGGAATAATCTTGGAGGTGTGCCAACAGAGGTGGCGGTTGATGGAAGAATGGGAGGCCTGAAAAATGACATCATGGTGACAGATGGCAAGAGGTGTTGGGGAAGGGGAGAGACACAGGCTGGGGGGTACAAGGAGGGACAAGGTGGACAGCGATGCAAGGGGCATGAGGAAAAATGGCCCCCTTCCTCCATACACACAAGCTGGAGAAAGTTGCAGGGCAGTCAGAGTCCCCACAGGAGAGTAAGTGTTTCACTTACTTACTCAAGAAAACCAAAGCAGACTTCAGAGCAGATGGAGCATGAATTTGCGAGGACCCAGTGGAAGATCTGGGATCACGAAACAGAGCTCAGAGTTCAGATCCTACCTTCTGGGTTAGTGGCCACGTAGCTTTCGTCATACTTCTTGACCTCTGAGGTGACTCACATTCCTCACCTGTGCTTGTCAGGAAAGTTCCAACAAAGCATGCAAGCAGACTCTTCAGGAGAGAGAATAAACAAACTGATAATCAGCAGGGAGGTGGGGGGATGGGATTGCGGAGGGCACTTGGTGCAATGAGCGCCCCAGGGGGTTAAAATTAAATTTTTTTAAAAAGCTTTTCGTTGTTGCTAAAGAGAAAAACAAAACAAATCATGCAAAACACCCGGCATGAAGTGACCGTCAGCCAGGGCCAATCCCTTGCCATCCGCCATTTCTGCCCCAGCTCCTGACGCTCCACGTGGTTCAATGGCCATCTGATCAGCTGTCTTCAACAAGAACTCCTTACCTCTCCCCACGCTCCTCTCCTCCTCTCCCCACCCCACCTCTGCTTATGCAGCTCTAACGCAGTCCACTCCCCCCAAGGAAGGAATCAAGTGTGTATTATCACAAGACCACAGGCACCCCACATTCTCTGAGACTTGAGTACCCATTTAAGCTTCTATTCCTGTCATGGCTCACTAAAACCCAGTTTCAACTTTTAAGTTGAACTTTTAAGTAAGGCTAAAAGTGAATCCTAATTAGTAAAGTGGGACAACCAAGCCAACATCCCCAGGAGGGCTTACGGGAGCCATTGTGCCTGGCTCCCTCACGTGGTTCTTGGAGAGAGAGGAGATGTCGCCTGAGAGCCCACTTCTCCTTCCCAGTCTTCCTTCCTGGAAGAGAGGAGTGCCCTCTGTGGGGGCCCTGAGGCAAATCTGGTGGTAGCCTGTGTAAGAGAGAAGACTCAAGTTCTCCTTTAAGGACAGAAAGAGAGCGAGGCAGGGACAGAGACAAAGAGACAGAGACTCAAATCTGTCAACAGCTGCGCGCCCCCCCCCCCCCCCCCCCCCCCCC